>JAAGKR010000008.1:539131-557036 GCA_011419295.1 Clarias macrocephalus | reverse complement strand
TGTGTGTATAGGTGTGTGTGTGTGTGTGTGTATGGGTGTGTGTACATGTGTATACGTGTGTGTGTGCATGCGTGTGTGTGTGTGTGTGTGTGTGTGTGCGTGTATAGGAGTGTGTATGTGTGTGTGTGTGTGTGTGTGTGTGTGTGTGTGTGTGTGTGTGTGTGTGTGTAGGTGTAGGTGTAGGTGTGTGTATGGGTGTGTGTACGTGTGTATACGTGTGTGTATAGGTGTGTGTATGGGTGTGTGTACGCTTGTATACGTGTGTATACGTGTGTGTGTGTGGGGGGTGTGTGCATTGCCATACTGAAAGACACACATAAATCAGTCGTCATGCTCCTTGTGTGTGTTGAGCGCAGGCTCCAGCTTGACTAATTGGCAGCTGATAGGTTTATGTTGCCGTGATCAGAGTGAGACAGATTGATGTATGTGCGTGTGCGTGTGCGTGTGCGTGTGCGTGTGTGTGTGTGTGTGTGTGTGTGTGTTTTATAAATCAGCAGTCAGTCGTGTTCAGCTCAGTTCAGGCTTGTTTAAGGATGTGCTTTTGAGCTCTCAGACGTTTATACAGCTAGAAAAAAACACACGTCTGCCAAACGTTTACAGAACGTCTACGCTTTGACCAGAGTCAACGCTTTTAACTTGAATTTTGGGGAGAAAAGGTCACTGTAGTGGTCTTAAACAAGGCTTCAAACCTTAAAAAATTTAAATATTTATGAGGCAGGTGAAGACAAGACCTGGACAAACGGAAAAGAAGAAATTAAATACTTTCCACAGTACCTACTGGTTTCTTAAAAAGAAACCAGTAACTGTAGAAAGTAAGTAATGGGTGAATTAACTGAATTTAAAAGATGGCCATGCAGACTTTATAGCTAAGAATGATATTAATAACCACCTCAAGCTAGATGACTCTACTATCTAGTGAAGTGTTCGACTAACTAACTAAACTCGAGAGTAAACAGTGTGGAGACGAGTAGCTTTACACTGACCTTTGTTCAACCTTGGTTAAGGTCATATCATTAACAAGGTTGACAGGTTTCAGCGCAACTACATCACAAAGAAACACAGAAAATTCCTGAAACTAATCCAAAACAAACGGTGAATTCAGAAAAGGGGGAAACTTTCTTCTTTACCTCGGCCTGTTTTAGAAATATTTTTGCAGTATAAACATTATTCACTCCCTAATTCCCCTTTTCCTTTCCAAATCCCCGAAATATTTCTTGTAATAGAAAAGCTTCTGTACATCATAGACACACTGTCAGCATTTGGACTCTAATAAATGGTTTATAATTTTATTTATTTATTTATTCATTTCAAACAAGAATTTCATAGGGATTCTTTTTAATCTAAGCCTAAATCTTGTCATTAACTGTCAGGCCCACTGCATTTGAGAAGGCAAACATGCCTTTATTGATGCTTATTACAGTTTGTATCGCAATACTGGGTCTATGTGTGTATGTGCGTGCGAATGTTGTCTCGAGGTCCTACCACAGTCGGATAAATGGGAATAAATACAATAGTAAACATTGGCTTCCATGGTCCTTAGTTGGACTACAGATGGTTCCTAGGTGGATGGATGCATGGACCAGCTCTATGAAGATAAATAGGACAAGACAATCAACACACTGTCTATCACATAGGATATGTGATATGCTGTATGGTACTGTGCAAAAGTCTCGAACCCCCTCATTTAGATGAAATCAAAGAAATTTCGATTTTGGTTAAAGATTGATTCAGACTATACACTTTATGCTTTATAACACATTAAACAACAAATAAGAAGAATATTCATAAAAATGGCGAATGATGCTGTTATTGTATTGGCCTTGTATATATCTATAAAAACAATATTCTTGAAAAATTGGTTTTGTGCAGCCTGTACTTTTAGTATACTAATTAGGTCTAACCTCCCTTCTGTCACGCTGATCATAATTATGACCTCATCGTAATTTTCTTCAAAACAATCATCATGGCGCATATAGAGCCAAATTCCAAAAAAAAAAAAAATGCAAGTTTTTTACGGAATCTAACAAGAAAAAAATGTACTTACTTTGTTTATTTGGACACCTTGTCAAATTCTGACATACATTCTTACACATGTAGTACATTTAAGAACCCTGGTATTTAAAGACAAAGTGCCTAATGATACAATAAAAAAAATTGGTTGTTTATGTATCAACCTCAGCAGCGACCTCATTTCCCCTCTCGTCTGTTCCAACCACTCAGCGTTCAGCATCAGCAGTATATTAATCACACCGGCCTGATCATCATCTGTCATCATCTGCACCTGTTCCTCACTGGTTCATGCCTGTTCAAGTTAGATGCTTTTTTAGGCTTTATTGATTCATAGGTCACAAACAAAAAAACATTCCTCTGAAACTGCTCAGGTACAGGGACTGGTCTGATAATGAGAGACAAAATCTTGCCAAAAATAAGAGGCAAAAAGTCCTTCAGGAAGCCCGGAGAACCATTCCACGAGACTAATTTAAAAATGCAAAAAAAAAAAAAATAATAATCTGTCTCTTTGGAAGACAAATATGAAGAAATGAGGATTGTCTCTAGACATTTACACAGTAGTGTTTACATACACTGCCTGGCCAAAAGAATGTGACCACTTCAAAAGGGTCAAATTACAGGTCAGTTGCGGAGACTTGAAATGACTGGAACTGGGTTAAGAACTGTCCAACACATTATTAAAACCTGTAAGGACTACGCTGAACATTCAAATACAACTATGGTCAAAAAATCATGATGCATGATAAAGGATGAGCTGAGTTTAATAATGAAATGCAACAGAAAAAAAAAAACATTTAAATTTGCTGTCGAGCATAAAGATTGGACTTGATCATGTGACCTGATGAATGCAGATAGAGTCCATTGTGGTGTGATGGGCGTGTCAGGGTGAGAAGGGAAGCGCATGAAGCGATGCACCCATCATGCATAGTGTCATAGCACTGTACAAGCCTCTGGAGACGGTGTTATGATCTGGGGTTGATTCAGTCACTCAGCAACGATATGTGGCAATAAAACAAAGTCAGCTGACGACCTGAATGTACTGAATCACCAGGTTATCGCATCTATGGGGTTTTATTTCTGCACAGATATGTATTCCAGGATTCAAATTGTGAAAGTGTTGTTCTGGGTGCAGGAGGAATCATTATTCCACCACACTGTGTACCGTAATCAAAGCTAAAGGCTGGCGATGAAATCTTGGACTTTTTTGAGGCCGGGCAGTGTCCATGTCAAATAGTCACTTTTGACATTTATTGTAACCACTGGTTGCTCAAAGGAGGTAACTGGTATTTCAGTCAAGTTTTAAATGTATTGAGTTGTAAATGAGGAATTTATGATGATAACCATTTGCAAAATGGTTGATGCAAAATAGTGGGGCTATGTATAACAGACGATTATGGACAAACCATCACTTTAATTAATTAGATAAACTGTTACATAGCGTCACTTTTTTTTTTAAACAGAAAAATTATGTTTAGAAGAACTTGTTCATTTTTTACAGAACCTTTAACTAATGACTAATTATGTTCCATTCTATACGTTCCATTGTTCCAAATGTACTTTTATTTAACAACTTTTAGTCAATTAAATTTTCCTATATACATTTTACTACATTATGTACAGGGTGTCCAAAAAGTCAGGAACATGACATCATTTGTTTTTAAACGTTATGCTCTTTACACTTACCCTTATGCATTTTCTCAGTTATGATATATTATTATTATATATTTTTTTAATATTCAGATGAACATATCTGTTCAACATATTTCCATTGGTTTCTGAAAATCTGTATTATATAAGAACAAAGTCCAATCTTTATGTTTACAAACATCATTACTAAAAATGTAAACATAATGATGTTTGTAAACATAAAGATTGGACTCTGCAAAAACATGTATAACAGTATGCTGTATACTGTATATATAGACAGTAATGTCAGTATAGATATTATACAATATGTAACAGACCACTTTTTTTGATGAAACTGCGTAATCGCTGGGTTTTACCTGCAAAAAAACAAGTGAGTGTGAAAGTTTCACTCAAAGTTTCCAGAAGTGTAGCAGATTTTTCATGATACTCTGAAAAACATGTCAGGCAATTTCACAAAGTTTACCTGAGACGTCTGACTCATAAAAAGCAAACTGTTATCATGGAAAATATCATTTTTGCTTAGTTTACTCCAGCTTATTACTCTTCCTGTAATGTAGAAAATGTTTCATTTCTTTCTTTTTAAGCATCTTTGCTTTGACATTTGCACAGTACAAGAGTGCAGTGACATCCTATATTATTTGCTGATAATCAGTGAAGTAATGCAGCATATCTTACATTTATTATGTTTCCGTTTGAACTAACAGTATTACTTCACTGATCATCGTCAGATAATAAAGGACGTCACTGCACTCTTCCTTGGCATAGGACCCAGGTTAACACTTTGTCATCTATGCTTGCACAGCTTCTTGTAGAAATCACAACATGCTTCAAAAAGCTAGAGGAATGATGTCATAGGGATTTTACCACGGAAGCGACAAATCTAATGACATCTTTTGATTTTGATACATTTTTAGGTTTTACTCATTTTCAAACAAATTGTCAGATTATTTGATTTACAAATGAAATAAGACAATTTGAACATGAAGTCTGAAGCAATGTCTAAAGGCAGGGTGGAAAATCCTGTCTAAGGTTTATACGTAGGGTGTTCAAGTCAAACCGGGACTTTTGATAGTGCAGAATCACAGAAGACAGTTATGAGAGTAAGAAGTCCCTTTATTTCTCTATATAATCCCCTGATGCACCAATGCACTGATCACAGCGTTTCACTAGTGCTTGGACACCATCAAGGTAGAAAGTTTTCTCGTGGCCTCCCAGGAACTCCTTTAATGACCCTAACATGTAGAAATGGATGTGCACAAAGGGATGTGACAATAACTCCCAGCCAAGCTCCTGTAATGCGCAAGTGGTGGTGGTGTATGATTGTGTGTACAGTTCACACAGACAGGTCTGCAAGTTGGTGAGAGCTATGCATCGATTTTCAAGAATCAGGTCTTCCATTTGCGGAATGTTTGGGGGAACGACTGCAGTGGACCCGCGGGATCGTCATCCACGGATGTACGGCCTTCTTCGAAAGTTCAAATATTTTACTGAGTCTCATCACCGTACTGCGCTTGAAATCTTCTTTAAATGTTATTAACCAATTCCTCACCTTCAATTGCCAGAAATGTCATCACAAGTCCAGGTTTGACTTGAACAGCTGCTTGTAGAAATGTCTATAATGTATAAATGATCAATGTAAAATGCATTTGTATGTACTTGTATGATGTTCTCACTTGTTGAGGTAGTGGTAGTGACTCAATGGGGCCAAATGTAGTGCTCTGAAATAAATATCTCTCGAGTTGATTTAAGTGGAGGACTGTTAAAGTTCGGCCAGTTGGTCATCACTGGAGGTTACAGATGGTGGGGTGGATAACAAGAGTTATTTCCCATTAATGAAAAATGATTCACAAACAATGGTGGAGAGGGACTACAGTTTCCATATGTGGCAATTAATTAAACCTGGTGCAAAAGGTCACTTGAGGTTTCTCTTAAACCCTAACGTGTAGATGACTCTTCACTGATGTGACCACTGATTTCCCCTAATAATGATTCATGGAGTGGTTTAACTGCTGCACAGGGAAAAACAAAACCATTTACACAATTAGTTACTGTAGCTCGTATAAAGTCAGCTCGAATAAAAAGACAACAAACAATAAAATATTAACACAATACCACAACAGGCTTAATATGAATATGAATATGAATTATGTTACAGTTTTCAGGTATTTTTTGGTAACACGTGGTTTAAAAAAGGAGTTGCATTGGGCTTTCATAATATGTTCATAACAAAAAATTGAAATATGTATATGGAAAAATTAGTTAGTGAGATAAAAGAAGATGATTTTAAAGATTTATAATGATTTTTCATACAAATTTAAAGATGTTTCAAAGTAATATTTCTAAAAACCTTATGTTCATTACACTAACCATCCATCTATCAGTGGGAATGAACGGACAGGTGTACAAGACCAGAGATGCTCTACGGCTTAGAGACGGCGGCACTGAAGAAAAGGCAGGAGGCAGAGCTGGATGTAGCGGAGATGAAGATGTTGAGGTTCTCTTTGGGTGTGGCAAGGTTGGATACCATCAAGAATGAGTCCATCAGAGGGACAACCCATGTTAGATGTTTTGGAGATAAAGTCAGAGAGGCCAGTTTGAGGTGCTTCGGATTTGTCCAGAGGAGAGAATGTGAATATATCTGTAGAAGGATGCTGAGGTTGGAACTGCCAGCCGGGAGGTCTAGAGGAAGCCCAAAGAGGAGATTTATGGATGCAATGAGAGAGGACATGGAGTTAGTCGGTGTAAGAGAAAAGGATGCAGAGGATAGAGTTAGATGGGGGAAGATCATTTGCTGATCAGCGGCGACCCCTGAAAGGGAACAGCCGAAAGACAAAGGCAACGTAGCAGCCACCTGAAAAAAAAAAAACATATTTAAAAGCAGTCAAAGTAGCACTTTCTGCATGAAAACACTAATATTGATGTCATCCTAACCAACCCTGCGTCTTCTTAGTAACTACATCTAAGTAATTCTGAATTGCCTCTGAACCGTCCTTGTCCCGTCATTACTGCTAGTAAATGTGATCGCAAGCTTCCCCCAATGCACTGATTCACCTCACCACTGTGGTTCATGGCTAACATTATGCTAACGTACTTCTAACTAGCTTCCGAGGGCCAACATTCCAAAATGCAACAATCACACACCCAGTTAGTTTTTCATCAAATACGTTATAGCAGCTATAATTAGTTGTTCTATCCCATCGCCACTCTATGTAAAAACAGGCCCAAATCTTCTTGAAGATCATCGAACATGGTGCAAGACAAGAAGATAAAAAATGGATAGAGTCAAGCCATTCCTGTAAGATCTGCTTATGTCAAACAGATTGGGGAAAAAAGAAAAAAAAAAACCTCTCTGATCCACAGAAGTGCTTAGAGACAAGCCACCTCACTTCGCATTTATTATTGCCTTCAGTGAGGCAGTGTGTCACACGGCCTAGAGTCGTTTCCAGAGCGCGAGCAGAGGTTGGGTTTTTGACCTGGAGGGTCGCACTGCAGCTGTGCCGCCTGAAGTCTCACTTATCTCCAGGCCCTCTGCTCACCTGGAGATCTGCTGATCCGACCTGACAGCAGCGTCTGTCCAACGTCCCCTCTGCACCCTCCATACACACACACAACCCCGCGAGGTGACCTCGGCACCGAGGGGGGCTAGCTGTGCAGCCGAAGGAGCAACCAGATAACAGAACTGAAAGATGAAGCATCAAATATAAAGCTGCAGCTCAAGGTTACTTGACTCCACTAGACAGAATCTTCATACAATTCAAGTTCTTTATATGACCAACCAAGTTTCATTTTTATGCCAAATCTACAGATATGAATCAGGATTAGCAAATTAGTCAGCTGTAGCTGCTGCAGTGTATCTGGGTGGGATGGCTGGTCAGTGGTGTCCCTTTTCAAATAAAAGCAAGAAAATGCAAATGATCCCTTGAACCAATTATGTGGCAGCAGGTCCAGATCGAGAGCTTCAGTGCGGTGATTGGTTGTGCCCATGCCAGATGGGCTGCTTTGAATATTTCAAAAACTCCTGGGGTTTTTTCATGCTCAACTGGGGCTGTAAAACACCTGGGAAGGGAAAAAGGTCAACTCAAATAGAACTGTGGTGAGCAGAAAAGCCTCAAAAATGCTACAAGGCACGACTGGTTTCCACAGACAAGGATGTCGATCTGATGCTACCGTGGGTAAAGTCTCACTTAAACTTGACAGTTGGAAAATTATTTCCTTTTATTTTCTCGATTTTTAGCTTATTGACTAGTACCAAGATTTTTTTGTAACACGTTTCACCCTATGTTGCATGCAGGTGTTCCTGGAAGAGCCTCTTTAACTTCACGAGAAGTTCATGCAGAAAACCCAAGGCAGCCTTGAATATCTTTCCATTTTGCTTTGCTAGCACTGGATGGAGCTTTTCAATAGATAGTTTGAGTCGAGAAATGTTCTCACTGGGGAATGAGAATTAAGTGTTCAACATGAATCATTTAATGCAATAACAGAAATCGACATGATCTTTCTGTTCATTTCCAATGATATCTATGCATGCAGTTCGCTTTTTTTTTTTTTTTAGCTTAAAAACATATCATATTCTTATTGACTTTTCTATGGAACATTACAGCAAAACAATTTTCAGCTTCCTTTTTCTGATAGATTATGAAGTTTCCAATTCTAGTACACACCTTCATATAAAAGGTTTTTTTTTTTTTTTTGCTGATCTACAATGTGATTTAACCACAGCTCTAGTTCAGGGGAAATTCTCCAAGCTGATTATTATGAATGAATCCTATGGCCCCAAGATCAAATATAAAAAAAAAATTTTTTTTTTAAGTGCCTTGTGGTTTCCTTGCTGATGCGATGTGACAAAAATCGAGTGTAGATAAGTTACTGTGGAAAAGAACATTATCTGTAAAGTCATCTCGAATGAAGTTTCCGGTTGATGAACTTCTCAGTTGGATAAAGCTTTTTTTTTTATTTTTTTTTTTTATCAGACACTTTCTATGTTCGATCCGAGATGAATGAAATCAGACTTCATCAGACTTGTCGCTGCAGTCAAACTAATTTACATGTTTTGTTTTTGCAAGTTTTGCAAGTTTTTACAGAAATATCTTTGGGGCTGGAAATTCATTTCAGTATAAACATTTTCATTGGTATGTTAACATTAATAAAATACACTGCACAGTGTCTTTCTTCACTATTTCACCCTAAAACAGCAGTTTGGAGATGAACATACTGTACCGCCCATGAACATGTTGTATATATATATATATTTTTTTTTTACATTTATAGAGGTCTTTTATAATTACTGTGCTACTTAGGCAAAAATATTACGTATTATTATTAAGTGATGTGAAGAATGCGAATGCGTCCGTCTGTACGAACTGTACATCATTCACGAGCCCCACTTGCACATTACAGGAACCCGGCTGGGGGTTATTGGGACAAGCCATTTCCACATGTTTGGGCCAATAAAGGAGTTCCTGGGAGGCCAGTATTTCAGATGTGAAGCAAGCAGCCAGATCATGAGAAATCTTTCCACCTTGATGGTGTCCAAGCATTAGTGTATCAGGGGATTATATAGAGAAATAAAGAGAGATTTTACTCTCATAACTGTGTTCTGATATTCAACACAACACAACACAAAAGTCCTGGTTTGACTTGAACGCCTCATGTCTACACCGTATGTAATATTTTCCAGGCTGCCTTTAGATATTTCTTCAGATTTCAAGCTTGAAATTGTCATTTTATTCGTAAACGCTGGAAATGCATCAAATTATCCGGCAAATTTGTTTGAAAATTATAAAAAAAATGTATTAACATAAAAAATCTCTCTAGATTTGCCATTCCAGTGATAAATCAGTATCTCGATGATGTGATTTCTTTAATTATCGTACATGTTGTCATACAAGGTGTGATTTCTACCAAACGGTTGTTCAACCATAAATGACAAAGTGTTATAAAAGCAAGAGTGCAGTGACGTCCTTATATCTGCTGAGACAGCGAAGTAACGCTGTGCCTACGATAAATGCTGCTTTGATCGTTTCCTTTCATTTGAAGTCATGCACGGGGAGAACAGCAATGCAAACTCCATGTACACAGAGACGGGAATCGAGCCTGGCTGGGAATCGAACCCTGACCCAGGAGGTGCATGGTGACAGTGCTAACCAGAAATGATTGGATGATAACTAATCAACTAATCACCATGATAACTATTACCACTTGAGTTCAGCTGTCAGTTACAGTTGCAAAGGTTATAATATAATATAATATAATATAAATATTGAAATATGAAAATGGATTTTGTTTTGTATGTGTGTGTGTGTGTGTGTGTGTGTGTGTGTGTGTGTGTGTGTGTGTTTCTACTTGATTGACGTTTATCAGTTATCCATCCGCTCACCTGAATGGACACCTGTTCAGTAATGGCGTTAAGAACATTCTTCTCACACACACACACACACACAGACATGCACACAGACAACAATAGGCCTGCAGGTTACACCCAACACCTACGCTTCTGTCTGTGTCCACACACACACACACACACACACACACACACACACACACACACACACACACACACACACACACACACACACACACACACACACACACAAACACACACACACACACACACACACCCACAGGCCTTTACCGTAAATGTTTTTGTGGAGTGACTCAATATCCGGTGATTGCCAAATCCATATTGGAAATACTCGATGTTAATGTTTGTACATGCAAACAAATATTTGAAGCATTTTATACAATAGTAATAATAATAATAATAATAATAATAATATAATGTTTTTTCTTTACTGGTGGTTCATGAATTCTGGATATATGTGGCGTTGGCACTTTCAGAGATGTCTGTGCATCGGCAGATGGACCGGATTATTACAGAATGTCCATAAAACAAACAAACAGACAATATTTCAGCTAATAAAATACAAAAATATCCAGCAGCCCACTTACACCGAGACACTGGCTAGTCATTAATATTTATCAGCACACACGCACACTGTGTGTTAATATTCATTAGTTGACTTGGAGTATGGAGAAGTGTTGCATTTTCCCAGATGGATAATTCCACTCGTTTTAAATGAGACGGCAACGAAAACGGTCCCAAATCACACACTTTTAGCATCACTTTATATGATGTATAGTAGCAGGTGATTTTTGTGTTATTATTATTAGATGGTGTAGGTTCAAATCTGCATCATAGTACAACTGTGTAGGACAGTTTTTTATAAAACTTTGCCAATCCTTCAGTATTTCTCTGAAGTTCAACCTGCACCATAAATTAAATCAAAATGTTGAGTAGAAGGGAAGTTATGAGCAGTTTTTTTTTTCTTCCAGATTATTTGTTTTTGGACAAATCTTGCTTTTTCACTCAAGATGGGCGTGGCTATACGCGTCACTCAACTGAGTATACACACACACACACGACAGTGTGTGCTTGGCTTACTCCAAAAAAAAGGGCGCGTACACTATGAACACTGAACATTGCGCCATAAGTGATATCAAAGTGTTGGGTAGACGGGAAGTTATGAGCAGTTATGTGCCAGATGCTGAACAACTTATTCTTAGCTTTTCATCTTCTACAAACTCTTTACCCCGGGTACTTATGCTAGTGTGCAAATGAATCTCTTGTGATATAAATGAAGTCTTGCTTATAGCTCGTAACCCAAACTCAGAATTCTGAAGTTCTACAAGGGATGTCAAGTCAGCATGGTTGCTCAGAGTATGAACAGTAAACAATGCAGTGCTTCTTATATACACACATGATAAATCTGAATTCTTTTCGTTTGTTTAACATAAAAACATGGAACTGATTTAAATCGTTTCTTCGTCTAGTCTACAAACCCTTTTTGCATTAAATATGGAATATCATTTTTTCAGACATCTTATTCTTATCATCATCATCATCATCATCATCATCATCATCATCATCACATAGACTTTAAATAAAGCGTAAAAGACACAAAACAAGAAGACGAGCAAGATAGGATGTTCCAGAAACCAGTGAGGAACTGAAAAGGTTCCTGAATTATCCTGTATGAGAAATGCGCAGTTCCTGGATGACTTCCTGTTTCCAGCACACATCAGGAACAAGGAATATTTAAGAGAAGTGACACAAACTGGACGATGGTTAAGCTGTCTCAGCACACAAACGCTGAACGCGCTGAGGAGGAGGCCCAGCCAGAAGAGTTTTTTTTTTTTTTTTTTTTACTTTGCGGTGCAGATATGACATAATTTTTAAACTGACTAATTTGCTGGACTTCCTCTGACATGAAGCCAGGTTTACTAATCCCTTGTCTAAAAACTAAACAGACGAATGACGGTGGCGTGTGAGAGGGTTGTTAATTCTGTGAAACCGTGACCAATTACCCAGTATATCATGATCCACAATAATATGTTCGTACTGCACAAACCCAGAGCTCAATAGAACTAAAGTTATTCCAGGAGCGCAAATGCGTCCTGGTACCTCCAGTGAAAATTTTTTACCAAAATTGTATGTCACAGCTTTCATGGCTTTCAGAGCACATCCATGAGTTTCAATACAGCTTAATGAGTTTCTAATAGGATCACTGAGTTCCATATTAAATTCCTGGACTTGTCGGCAACATTCAAGGGTTCCAGAACACATTCCTTGATTCCAGTACTTGGTCTCATGCTCATGGAGAACATCCTTGGTTGTTAGAACATTTCGGGGAGTATGTTCTAACAACCAAGGATGTTCTCCATGAGCATGGGACCAAGTACTGGAATCAAGGAATGTGTTCTGGAACCATTTCTGATTTCCAGAATTCTGGAACAGGATCTTGCGACCTTGGATTTGAATTCATGACTGCAGTCGCTCGATAGTTCAGTTCTGGAGTTTCCTACAGTCTATCTGAGCCTCTAATAACAAACTGGACTCTATATTAACTTAAACACATCATCTGTTATACTGAACTTCCAGCCTCCTAATACACAGTATGACTGCAGATCAATCCCTGCTATCCACTATCACCCAAATCAGGATGGGTTCCCTGTTGAGTCCGGTTCCTCTCTAGGTTTCTTCCTACTGCCATCTCAGGGAGTTTTTCCTTACGTCGTCCTCGGTTTGGTCATCAAGGACAATCTTATCATTTTGATTCATACACATTCACTCACTCATCGCCTATACCGCTTTAATCTGTGTTCAGGGTCGCGGGGGGCCTGGAGTCTATCCCAGGAGACTAAATGCACAAGGCGGGGTACCCCCTGGACAGGGTGCCAATCCATCACAGGAAACACACACACATACACTAACACACACACAAACATTACATTCTCATTCACACACTACAGGCAACTTGGGAATGCCAGTTAGTCTAATCTGCATGTTTTTGGACTTGTGGGAGGAAACCGGAGTACCCGGAGGAAACCCACCAAGCACAGGGAGAACATGCAAACTCCATGCACACAGAGACGGGAATCGAACCCGGACCCTGGAGGTGCAAGGTGTAAAGCTGTGCGACAAAGTTCCACAAAATGTTTTCAGGTTCTAGTATAGATTGATGTTTTATTGTTGTTTGTCTTAAAATAGTTCCAAACTTCAAAAATAGGATCTTGGACACACATCTGGATTCCAGAACACAACATTTGCGACTGGCTTGCAGAACAGATCCCAGGTCCCAGAAAAAAGAAGAAAAAAAACTCACAGGCTGCAAAAAAAACAAGCTCCTGTGATCCAGAACAACAACCTACTGTAGGTTTCAGATTAATGTAATAAATTCCAGAACTGTACAGTATTACAGGTTTTAGGACAAATATCTGGGTTACAGAACACAGTACTACGTTTGAAAACACATTCTTGGTTTTTTAGAACTTACTGGCTTTAAGACCAGGTTTATCTAAGGTGTAGTCTAAGGTGTTTAACTCCAGTTCCAGAACAAAATCTTGGGTTCCAGCAGAATTGCACAGGTTTCAGACATGTTCCTGATTTAAAAAAAAAAATAAAAAAAAAACATGTTTCCACTTTCTAGTACACATCTCTGGGTGGCAAAACACATTCCTGAGTTCCACAGCACATCCATAACAAGTTCTTGAGTTTCTTAAAAAAAACATGTTTACAGAAAATTATCTGGAGTCTGGATGTTTTGCAATCGCTCAACCCAAGTGTACGTCCCGCTTCGAATCCTAACACATTTTAATGAGGTTTCTGGGCACATTCTCACACACTCAGTACAGCTGAGCAAATCAAAACGCAGTGCATGGAACTTCCCGACCTCATTTAGCTGCAAGAACAACAAGACGGGTGAAAACCAGGCTGAATGTTCAGGTCAGCGGAGGAGAATGAGAGAGAGAGACAGAGAGAGAGACAGACAGAGAGACAGAGAGAGAGACAGAGAGAGAGAGACAGACAGAGAGACAGAGACAGAGAGACAGAGAGAGACAGAGACAGAGAGACAGAGAGAGAGAGACAGAGAGAGAGAGAGAGAGAGAGACAGAGAGAGAGACAGAGACAGAGAGACAGAGAGAGAGAGACAGAGACAGAGAGACAGAGAGAGAGAGACAGAGAGAGAGAGAGACAGAGAGAGACAGAGACAGAGAGACAGAGAGAGAGAGACAGAGAGAGAGAGAGAGACAGAGAGACAGAGAGAGAGAGATTAACGTCTTGTTCTCTTAACCGTGTGTGTGTGTGTGTGTGTGTGTGTGTGTGTGTGTGTGTGTGTGTGTGTGTGTGTGTGTGTGTGTGTGTGCGTGTGTGTGTGTGCGTGCGTGTGCGTGTGTGCGTGTGCGTGTGTGTGTGTGTGAGTAGTCTAAGGTGTTTAACCCCATCATTAAAGTCTATATCATTACACTAACTGTCGCTCTCTCACCCTCTTTCTCTCTCTTTCTTTTTTTCTTATAATAATAATAATAATAATAATAATAATAATAATAATAATAGTAATTATTATTATTTTTTTATTATAAAAATTAAAAGTTATTGTTAATTGATTCATATAAGCTCATTTATATGATTCAATACATCATTAAATACACTTAATTACTTGTTTAAAATAATAATAATAATAATAATAATAATAATAATAATAATAATAATTTATCACGGGAAGCCTGGCAAATATCCAGGAGCCTTGAGGCACAAGACGGGGTACACCCTGGACGGGGTGCCAGTCTATCACAGGGCACGCGAGCTCACACTCACCCACACATTACATGGAATTCAGAAATGCCAGTTAGTCTAATCAGTCTTTGGACTGTGGGAGGAAAACGACGTACCAGGAGGAAATCCACTGAGCATGGGGAGAACATGCAAACTCTGTGCACACAGACCCCGAGCCGGGAATCGAACCCACAACCCTGAAAGTGCGATGCCACAGTGCTAATCGCTGTGCCACCGTGCTTAAACTGAACATAAATACATAGAAAATATAAATGCTAAATAACAGGAAGTTCAGGCTTTAAAAACATCAATTTTTAAATGATTTTGAAAAACAAACGACAGAGTCGAACCTCTTTCCTAGTCCGCTAGCTCGATTAGCATGCTAATTCAGATTTCCCAGTGATATCTTAAGAAAGATAATCCATAACCGTCCTGGTTTGTATACGTTTTCATCTACCATCGTGGTCCAAGGTCCATTCCTCTTCAAACGATACGTCAGTATCCAGTGATGTTAGCTGCTGAGATGAGAAAACTCACAGGAAGGGGCCGACCGCAGTTCGTACGCCAAGCACGCTGCGTTAAGGGGCTTTCCCACGTTCCTGAACCTTTCTGCTCGAGCATAGCAAATTCTCTCGAACTGAAATTCCTGACAAGCATTAAATCGTCTACGACTTGGTTACACATTACTTTAAAAAACGGTCCTGTGTATTTATGATTGTATTTACAATCGCAAACTTTCCCTTTGATTTTCTTTGATCGGTGGGAAAGCCCCCTTAGCAGGTAATGATTCAACTCAAAGTCACAACGTTTAGCCGTGAATTTGATGTAATCTGTTTCCCTCCGAGTCTCATTAATAAAACACACTATGAGGCTACGGTTGCATCATCGTGCATTAATGTGAAACCAGGACTTTTTTTTTCTTTGCCTGAGATTTTTTTATTTTGTGGACACAAAAATCTGATCAACTCAAATTTGATTTGAGAATATGTATTAAAGGTCTGTTCACACCTGGAATTAACATCTGTCCTGAGAGATTTGATCACAAGTGTACAGATGATAAAGCATCTCTGTTTACACCTGAATGTTTCCACAGAGAGGGACAGACAGACAGACAGACAGACAGACAGAAAGAGACAGACAGACAGAGACCGACAGACAGACAGACAGACAGAGACAGACAGACAGAGACCGACAGACAGACAAACAGACAGAGACAGACAAACAGACAGATAACAGACATACAGACAGACAGAAAGAGACAGACAGACAGACAGAAAGAGACAGACAGACAGACAGACAGACAGAGACAGACAGACAGACAGATAACAGACATACATACAGACAGAAAGAGACAGACAGGCAGGCAGGCAGGCAGAATGACAGAGAGACAGACAGACATGGACAGGCAGACAGATAGAAAGACAGGTAGAGATACACAGACAGACAGAAAGAGACAGAGAGAAAGACAGACATGGACAGACAGAAAGAGACATACGGAAAGAGAAATACAGACAGACAGAATGAAAGAGAGAAAGACAGACATGGACAGACAGAAAGAAACATACAGACAGACAGACAGACAGAATCACAGAGAGATAGACAGACATGGACAGACAGACAGATAGATAGAAAGACACATAGAAAGACACATAGAGATTCACAGACAGACGGAAAGAGACTTACAGACAGAAGGACAGAGAGAAAGACAGACATGGGCAGACAGATAGAAAGACAGGCACAGATGCACAGACAAAAAGAGACAAAGAGGCAGAAAGACATAGACAGAAAGAAAGAGACAGAGACAGGCAAAGTCAGACAGAGAGACACAGATAGACGAAGATATTGTTAGGAAGAGAGACATACAGAATGTGACAGACAGATAGAAATAGACAGAGAGACACAAATCTGCAGGAAGACACAGACAGACATAAGGAGAGACACTCAAAGTCAGAATGAGACATAGAGGCAGATAGACAGACACTGAGAAAGAAACAGAAGCAGGCGAAGACAGACAGATAGACGCAGACAAAGAGATAGAAAGAGAGACGCAGGAGATAGACAGAAATGAACAGAAAGAAGGTTGTTAAGGTCATAAAGAATGAGAGACTCAAATATTTAAGGACAGACAGAAACAGACACAGAGACAGTCAAAGACAGACATAAAGAGGACAACAGAAAGACAAACAGAAGGAGATGAATAGAATGTTTCCACACGTGGAAAGGTGTCCTGTATAATTTCCTACATCTGTCTGGCACTTCCGCAGCGTCCCACGAATCTCCTGCACCTGTACGCGCTGTCGCAAATGTTTCGATCACATGATCTGCTCACAAAACGCGCAACCGAGCAGGAGAGTAGATAATAAACGAAGCCGTCTCGGGGTGCGCTTTACTGTTCTAAATCATTCCCACAGTGACGTACAGGTCTACGGATTCTGCCACCAGGGCCACGATGCGGACTCCTGGTCCGGATGCGTTTGTGTTCATACTGTAATACAGATGTTTCCAATGCGTCCCGGACCCGGTATAGTGAGAGACACACGGACAGACCGGATGCAGTAACAGCAGGCGTGAACAGGATGTGGCGCAACTAAACAGCGGCGCAGGACAGCGGCAGTGCAAAAAGACAACATGTTCAACAAAAGGATGAGAAAAGTGATTTCATGGAAAGAAAAAAAACGAATGGAATTTTTCAAAATCCAGTGACACTTAAAAATGTTTTTTTTAATGTGACACGAGTCATTTGAGGTTATGAATGTGAACCAACAAGATCGATAGAGCTGAGCTGAGTGCAAATTTGAAATGGTGCCAAAACTTTTGTATTCTGAGTCTCAGATCACTGATGGGACGATGTTTAATAGTTTTGCGTTAACTGTCATTCCCACCTCTTTTATTTTGTCTGTTCGGTGACGTTAACAATAACAACGTCTGATAACAGAACTGGGAAAAAAAGAATGTGTGTGTATTGTATATATATATATATATATATATATTTGGTACTGTGCGGGAATGATTACAATGATTAGCAGAGTGTGTGTGTGTGTGTGTGTGTGTGTGTGTGTGTGTGTGTGTGTGTGTGTGTGTGTGTGTGTGTGTGTGTGTGTGTGTGTGTGTGTGTGTGTGTGTGTGTGTGTGTGT
>JAAGKR010000008.1:477422-539111 GCA_011419295.1 Clarias macrocephalus | reverse complement strand
CACACACACACACACACACACACACACACACACACACACACAGAGAGAGAGAGAGAGAGAGAGAGAGAGAGAGAGAGAGAGAGAGAGAGAGAGATACAAAACAAGATTTTTAGCCTTTGGGGTGAAAAGTGACCTCAAGAGCACAGAGTAGGAAGTATCTCATTTTCGTGTGTGTGTGTGTGTGTGTGTGTGTGTGTGTGTGTGTGTGTGTGTGTGTGTGTGTGTGTGTGTGTGTGTGTGTGTGTGTGTGTGTGTGTGTGTGTGTGTGTTTAGGGGAGAGAGGATGCCGACAGTGCTGTGTAATGTGCGTTGAGGTTTGTGGGGGTCGGACTGTTGTCAGTAAAAGTGTGTGTCAGCATTTTCATGACCTCATTTAAAAAATTTTTACACACACACTCACACACACCCGCACACGTGTAGAGCACTTAACTAATTATCTACTAGACCAGTCTAAGGATTTAGCAGACAATAAGAACACAAGTGGGAGAAGTGTGTGTGTGTGTGTGTGTGTGTGTGTGTGTGTGTGTGTGTGTGTGTGTGTGTGTGTGTGTGTGTGTGTTTAGGGGAGAGAGGATGCCGACAGTGCTGTGTAATGTGCGTTGAGGTTTGTGGGGGTCGGACTGTTGTCAGTAAAAGTGTGTGTCAGCATTTTCATGACCTCATTTAAAAAATTTTTACACACACACTCACACACACCCGCACACGTGTAGAGCACTTAACTAATTATCTACTAGACCAGTCTAAGGATTTAGCAGACAATAAGAACACAAGTGGGAGAAGTGTGTGTGTGTGTGTGTGTGTGTGTGTGTGTGTGTGTGTGTGTGTGTGTGTGTGTGTGTGTGTGTGTGTTTAGGGGAGAGAGGATGCCGACAGTGCTGTGTAATGTGCGTTGAGGTTTGTGGGGGTCGGACTGTTGTCAGTAAAAGTGTGTGTCAGCATTTTCATGACCTCATTTAAAAAATTTTTACACACACACTCACACACACCCGCACACGTGTAGAGCACTTAACTAATTATCTACTAGACCAGTCTAAGGATTTAGCAGACAATAAGAACACAAGTGGGAGAAGTGTGTGTGTGTGTGTGTGTGTGTGTGTGTGTGTGTGTGTGTGTGTGTGTGTGTGTGTGTGTGTGTGTGTGGTTGAGGGGAACTGTGAGATCTCCAGCAGTCACCAATGTTGCAGGCTGGGTTACAGGTTGTTTGTCCAGTTCCTCCCTATGGTTTTATAGACTGCAAACACAGCACATAATATTTCTTCCTCTCCAATTTACACCACACACCCTCCCATTACATTCGTGAGTTTTCACTTTTTACAAGCCACACACACACTGAGAAATATCCTCCACTGTGCCACTGACCTACCTGATCTCATCCCCTACAGGCCTGTTGTTACTGTGTGCATTAACTACTTAGTGTGGGTGCATCATTGGGGGGGACACATACTGTAGCTGTATGTACAGTACTTGTGTGTGTTTGTGCATGTGCTTGTTTGTGTGTTTATGTTGGAAGTGGATGTACAGTTACAGACAAAATTGCTCAATAAACCTAAGCTATTATTAAACACCAACAGATGTGCATTGCTCTCTCTCTCTCTCTCTCTCTCTCCCTCTCTCTCACACACACACAAAAACACTTATCCATTATGAAAAACTGGCAGGCAGTAGGAGGTTGTTTTTGTCAAATTTGTTGTTTTCTTTTGGATGCAGTGCAGGCAGACGCATGGCCTTCAGAGATATCCAGGTGGCTACAATCCTAATTAGACCCAAGGGTTTTAGGGAAGGGAGGAGCCAAGCCCCTGTGATGATTGATGTTGGCAGACGTACTTTAAAAACCATCTTCATTTCATATAGTGCGCCTGTAAACAGACACAGGTGACCGGTCATCCTCATGCTTCATAGAGTGGGTTTTAGCCCATAAAATACAGATCTCCTGCAGGACAGAGAGACAGACAAGCAGGGTGGGGAGGTCAGTCCCATGTGTTTCCTATGTCGTCCTGACTGATACAGTCTGCCTGACACATGCTTGAGAGGGTTTAAAGCTATGGGCAGGATGGGAATAGAAGGCAATGCTACGGATTTGCTGCCTCTTTCTGAGTAATTACGGAAGCATGACTTGAGAAAACATCATGGCATTGGACCATGGGGCAGCTTGTTTAAGGTTCATGAAAAGGTCAAATCGAATCCCATCATGTGACTTGAGACTTGGCCTGCAAACATTACGTTGTTCATATTTGGAATTTGCTTGTGGCCTTAGGGATATGTACAATGAGGTTCTGAACTTAATATGGTAGATTAGATATCCCTCCATTGAAATTGACTTTATTAAACATGCCTAGAATGTCAGAATAAACCAAATAGCCAGACAACAGTATCATATCCTAAATAATGACTCTGATATTGAAAACATCAGACTAGATGAAGCTATTGTGGTCGAAAATTTAGCCTAACAAAAAAATAAGAAAGTATGTAATATAACTTGAAAATAGCCATGTTTGCTTTGTATGCCAACTCTGCAGTGGGAGCTGTGTTTCCTTCTAGAGCTGAAATCAGATCTGTTTCATATTCTGTCTGTTCTGCTTTCCTGTTGGTGGCGTTTATGAACAGGATTTCAAAAAGGCACCAAGGTTACAGAGGCGTCCGGTGTCAGGGGGCTTCAAGTAAGATCCCTGTTATTTACAGAAAATATGGACCCTTTGAAACATTTTGTTGCTGAATTTGAAGCAGGGATGAAAATCAGTTCCTCCAATGCTTATGGAGTTTTTTTCTCTTGAAAGAGAAGGAGGCTGCTCCCTTCAGGTGAGAGGAGACTCCTTGCTCCTGGCAGAGCAGATCTTGTGATATTATCCATAAATGATAGAAAAGGAATGTAAGCTTGATCAGGTCAGTAACAGCAGTGTTACAGTCACTGTACTGTCTGTGGTGTAATAGCGGAATAGTTACTGTGTTTGGATAAAGTGCTCTGATTACTGGTCAGTCTACTGTACATCCTCATTCTCACCTATGGTCACAAGTCATCAGCAGTGATCAAACAGTAAGGTCAAAAGTATAGATGATCAATCAAGGATCAATCTTTTCAGTCTGTTGTCAGCAAAAATAATAAATAAATAAATAAATAAACATTGTCCAAGGAAGCCAATCAGCAACAGGGTCAAGAGCATCCAAGGCTGTGGGGAATGAAGGCTAGCCCCCTTACGTCAATCCCACAGAAGAGCTACTGTAGCACAAATTGCTGAAAATAGTTACAGTAATGCTGGTTGTGGTAGAAAGGCACCAGAATACTTACACAGTGGAACAACTTACTGTGGATGGGGCTGCATAGCCACAGAACAGTCAAAAAAAAAAAAAGTCTGGTGGAAAATCCTGGATCCTTGAAGTCATGTGAATGGTCCATTGACATACTTAACCATTGCTGTAGACCAAGTTCACCCCTTCATGGCAACAATTTTCTCTAACAGCAATATTTTAAGAAATATGATAAACGTTTGTGGTGTTGGCGTGGCCCTCCAGGATCTCAATTCATTCATGCATCTGTGTGATATTCTGAACAAACAAAGGTATCAGATGCAATAGCACATCTTCAGAGGTGTGGTAGAGTCCATGCTTTGAGAAGTTCAGAGCTTTTTTTGGCAGCACAAGAGGGACCTTTACAATATTAAACAGGGCATCCTTTTAATGCTATGGCTGAATGGTGTAATTATTATGATATGCATTATGACAAATGAGAGCGAATCTACGTTCATTAATGGGTAGTAAAACTCCTAATTGTGAACAAAATTGCTCTTCTTCCATTCAGGGTCACCCTTTGTGTAAACAGTAATGCAATGTAACATTAGCACAGTGGCACAGCAAAGAGTGTCTCATTATATCTCTATGGTGATGAGTCAAGGCTGCCCGCAGGTGGCTCCATTAAACTGTCTGAGCATAAATGGTAATGCATCTAATAAACACTGGCAGCACAGCATGAGCCCACTGTTAGAGCTAACCTGCTTGTGCCCTCTGCACACCAACCACTGCTTCACTTCAATTAATCTGCACAGGTGAGGCTTTAGGGTGTGGACATCTAACACTTGCTACATCGTCCATCAGTGTAAAGGGACAACCCTATGACCAGTGTTAACCAGATATCAGTTGGGTGGTGGGTTGTTCTTGTGAACATCATTGGAGGAGAGTGAAGGGCAGTCTATTTATCTATGTATTTATTTATTTATTCTTAATTGGTTACTATATTCAATGGTGGACCTATGGTGGTCTCTTTCTCCTGATGCAGGATTTAAAAAGGATTCATACTGTAAATTGTGCATAGCAACAGCTAGGGTATAGTCCATAATTGTATACACGCAAGATTACTTGTGTTCCTGATAAAATGATCGTTGGTTAGAGCTTGACTTTTAATGTATGTCTGTAGAGAATAATATTCCCTGTGCAAGTGAATAAGGTTGTGTGTGTCCTTCCATCATTTTTATTAAAGCCCCTTGTACAGATCAGAGTGAGTCCACAGTGGTCAGGATTTAGACCCTTATTATAATCCCTAAACAATTTCTCATTAACAAACCAGCTAGACCAGCAGAGCACTTTGAACATGCACTGAAAAAAAAAAAAACCCTAATTGTGATTGTGGTCCAGTCCACTGCCTGCAGGCTGCTGTCTCCTCTGAGTTCTCTGCTAGAGGTGAGCTGAACATTAATGATAATAACAGTGATATTAAAAAAAGAGGATTTTTTTTTCCAGCCAAAGGTTCAATGCAATGACCTCCCTTCAAGCAGGAAAGAGCCTGTGTGTCTGCTGCATTCAGATTCTGATGCTTTTAGTTTCTGTGAAACCAATATGGTTATTTTTAAAACCACCGTTTTATCCAATGCAGTTTGCATTCAGTGGACCTTTTTTATACAGCTTAACTAATGCTTTGGTTTGTGATGGTATATATAGACTGTATACATAGGGAGCATATTAAAGAAAGAAGGAGGGATTTCATGTGAGAGGATTATGTACTGTATGTTTGCAAAAAGTTTCAAAAGAGACAGGAGAGACAGATATGCCTTAAGCTGATGATGGAAATGCAACATCAGTAGCACACCTGTGGGAAAGCTTTCATACACACACACACCTGACCTTACAGGTTTCCCGAACCTCCTATAGAAGATTAAGGGCATTGTCAGGATACAGAGGATAAACTGTTCCCTTCTTTGCTTCCTTCCTGTTTCATTTTACGATATCAGCCAGACTGGACTGATGCGTGTGTATGGTGACTAAGAATTTGACACGGCAAAACATCTGCCACTGTAATCTGCCTCCACATCTTTGATTATATTGCATATTGTCTTGATGCTTTCATTGTTAGAAATACCCTTAAGGTTGCTATAACGATGATGATAATGACTTTATATGTCCCGTCTGAACATTTGCTAACTCCATCTTCCACACTCTACTTGCTCCGAGGAGGCGTTTCATATAACTCATAGAAGAAGTTCCCATTTCAGTACATTATAAATATATATCATCAAGATTTACAATGGTGATAGCTCTAAAGCTTGGAAAATATCATTATTGACAGTCTTCTGAAGCACCATTAGCCTTTCTGCCCAGAGTAATGAGCACAAATCTACAATCAGTCCTCTTATTGATCTCAGCATAGCATAAGTGTGGGGATGATTCTTATTCAAAGGATTGCTCTTTCGCTGAAGCCTTTAATACCGCTCATGTCTAATTCATGTCATTTATGAATTAGAGATGAGTGGCGCGTATCAGCAATATGCTGTGATTGTCACATCATCGTCATCATAAGAATATTTCATTGCCACTCTGAATCTTATATTTCACAGGGCATTGAGCTGCTTGATGTAGGCTTTATGCATGTGATTTTAAATTTCAGTTTTAATTCAGAGAGGCACATTCTCCCATTCTGTTTTTTTTTCCTCTAGCTTTTTCTTTTCTTCCTTCTCCCTGCCTATAATAATTTTGTATAATTTCTTCAGCACCGTGATGTGTTCTACAGTAAACCTGCATGGTGTCTGAGTTATTTGCCTCATCTGTGTCTTATGAGTGCTACATTTCAATGTGGCTTGCTACCAGCACATTTATTAAGGGCTGTGTGGCAGACTGGCACCACTGCGGGGAAAGGGAGAGTAACAGCAGTGGAGCTACAGGTCTTAATTCAAGAGCATGCTATTTTTATGTTTCCCCAGAGTGTGCATATATGGGTGTGTGTCAGAGGAAAAAAAATAGTGCGTCTGCGTTTCTGTGTGGACAAAGTGATGGAAAGAATGGCCTGAAGCTGTGCGACAGTTTAGATGTCCATTAGAGGGTGGAAATCAGCATGTCATCTGCTGTAATTGCAACTGACTGCAGGATTGATGAGACTGCGCTGTTGCTTTTTAAATATTTATACCTAGAGCCAAAGGAAGGTTGGTATACATTTAAAGTGTCCGGACAGAGAGAGAAAGAAAAGAAACAAAGGGGACAACGGAGGAATGGGAGGGAACAAGAAAGGAAAGATACTTTTCTCAGGGTGGTCAGGAAGGCCGGAATAAATTCACCGCTCTGGCATGTCAGTTTCACGCTCTGGCTCTTCCAGCAATGCCAGCCCCTCTTTCTCCACGCTCCTTATCCGGAGTTTCCTTTCAAAGAGATTATTATGTTCGTGGCATCACCAGTGCAGGATCCCAAAACACAACAGAATGGGTTGTGCCATTCTCACTGCCTTTATCCAGTTGTTTTTTGGACAGATGGCCAGGACGATGGACGGGCTTTTTGATGTTTGCTTTGTTCATCTAAGCCTTTTCTGGCAGTTTCACAGACACGCCTACTCCACACAAGGGCAGACTGAGATTTAGGCTTCTCCCTTTCTCTTTCTGTCTCTTTTCCATCCCATGCCAGCCTGCCAATGCACCTGCCCTTTTCTCTCTGCCCACTAGTCACCATTCTTTGTGGTTAATTGGCCTGTTCCTGAAAGAGACCTGGCCACACCAAACCATAGGATTACACCATGCTGCCGGAGAGACCTTCTATCTGTCTCATTCACTGAGCTGCAATTCGCCTAAAAGGCTCAATAGAAGTGTCTCAGGCCATGTCCCTGATTTTGTTTCCCATGAAGAAGCCCAGTACATTTTATCCTCTATAGTGATGCCCAAGAACCTAAGAACCACTTGACTCCTTTCTGACTTCCGCTGCCATGGACCAGATTGGCCATAAAACCAGAGAATAGGGCTCTCATAGTGATTCCATTGCTCTCCTGGTCAAATAAGATAATAGAGTTATTTTACTCCAAGACATAGAGACAACGTTCCTCAGAGTGGACGTGTGCACCTGGGGAGAATAATAGCCAGAAAACCTGTGATTCAGTCACTAAGGCTTTTGATGGTTTGCTGTGAGTTTACAAGACTTGCAGCGTACAGTAGAATGATTTGTCTCCGTCTTTCTCAGCAGTTGAGTCAGAAGCAATGTACAATCATATATCACAATCATCTTGAGCAATGTCGAAACCTAACCGGCTCATAAAAAAACACTTAATGAGGTAATGCAGTGCCACAATATGTATATGTATTTGTATCTACATGTTAATTGGCATTAAATTAGAATTAATTAGAATTAAAATGTTGTATTTTGCTGAAATGCGTGTGGGATGCGTTGATTAGCCAGTTAATATTTTTGTTTTGGTACTTTCTGATACATTTAGATTGTTCTTTTCCATAAAAATTATACCATAGGGCACAAACTACACAGGTTGGCCAAAGAAAAGTTGCACACTCTAAGATTTCATTCAATCACCTTTAGTTTTGATTAAAGCACAAAAAAAACCTCGTTCTCAATCTGAGCTCTGGAATATATCTGTCATCAACTCCATTGATGTGATACTCTGGCCATTTAGTACATTCAGGTCGTCACCTGATTTCATTTCATCGCTACATAACTTTGCTGAGCCTAGACCAGGCCAACTGAAGCGCTTCGCTTCTTACCCTGACACGGCCATCACTTTGGAGAAGGGTTAATCTGAACTTATCAGACCACATGACTTTTTTCCATTGCACCTAAGTTGAATCTTTATTCTCCCTACCAAACTGAAATCTTTTTTTTTCCGGATTAGTCTCACTAACAAGTGGTTTTCTTATAGCCATGCAGCTTTTTAGTCCAAGTCTAAAAATTCTCCTTACTTTGTATGTATACGAAAGCATTAAAGCATATAAAGCATAGCTATGGTTTTTACTGTTGAATTTTTAAAGTGGTTAAGTGATCTCCATTCATGTGTTGTTTTTTCAGATCACGTTTCTTTCGCACAATTGTCAGTTCATCGCTATGCTTCCAGGTTTTAATAATGTGTTGAAGGATTCTTTACACAGTTCCAGCAGTTTCAAATCTTCTTAGTTGTTTTCTTTGTTAGTGAGATCAGGACGACTGGGGCATGTTGGTATTTCACTCACTCTCTCATCATCTATATCGCATTATCCTGTATATCCTGGGGGGGTCTGGAGCCTATGGAAACTAAGCAGGGTACACCCTGGACAGGGTACCAATCCATCGCAGGGTGGAATCGAACCTGGACCCTGGCCTATTGGTATTTCGATTTATTCTAAAGCTGTTTGATGGGGTTGAGGTCAGGGTTCTGTGCAGACCACTGAAATTCTTCCACAGCAAAGTTGAAACTCTTTTGGGAACCTTAGATTTAGTGAAGGAAAGTTCTTAATGCTGCAGCATGTGAAGTGATATAAAACAATTGTTTGTGTAATTAAAACCACCATAACCCTGAACGTGCAACTAACTAAGGATGAATTAACTCTGTAAATTAATTGCTGTACAAGCACGATTGTATATGCATTCAATTCATTCATCTTATTAAATGTGGTCTTTCTTTTTCCTTTTTAATCCATCTAATGAGAAAGCAAATGACAATAAAAACTTTTGCTTATGGACAATTTTTGCTAAACTTCTTGTCTCGATAGTTTCAACTACATGTCAGGTACAGTAAATGTTTATACGTCTTATTTATTGTTGTATTTGTTTCTTTCAGGTGCATTATCTTTATTTCAAATGAAATATTTGCAATTGGATACATCCATTGTGTATCATCTGGTTTATCATACTCTGTGCAGCAGACACAAGCAATGCACTTAGGGCTTGTGTAATTATTTGGACAGTGCATGAAACTCTGCTCCTTGCTGTGTCTGGCACCTCAGGAAAACTCTCAGCTGGGACACTTCAGTCAAGTACATAAACAGTTTTTGAAAGATAAGCAAACTTCCATTCTTCCACCAACAGCTGCATTCAGCATAAAACATGAGTCATAAATAATCACCAAGCTAGTTCTGCAATAAATAATCACCAGGGTGCACAGACAACAAACAAACAACAGGATCCGCTGAAGTAATGTCCCAGGTTCTCCATATATCATTTTAATATCCGAGGAGTTTTTTGGTGTCTGCGATGGATGGTAAAAAAAAAAAAAAAATGTATACTATGTTTATAGAATTCTGACTTGCTTCATCTTATGGTACCTGTCAAGGGCACAACCAATAATACCTGCGGAAGATCTTCCTTATACTTGTATTTTATACATCATGTCTGCAACCTCTGAGAAACTACAAGGAATAGATTATAAATATGCTGCTCTCATATTCTTGGATTAAGCAGGCAGTATTCTATCCCTGACTCTAATATGAAATCCTTGTATTTCATTTCCGAATCAATTATCAGATCCAGTCGGGGAGTCTATGAATGAGGCAGCTCAATATATATGCCTTTAGGGAGCGTACCTAAATTAAAGTTCATCCTGCCTTTTTCTACTCTATAGCTTGCACCTGAGAAGTAGTCTCATTAGGAAAATGGAGACAAGGTATGAGAGATCTCTTCCTGACGTTCAGGAAGATGGCTTTATAAAGGTATAAGATATTGTTAAAGCTGGTTGATCCTGGCCTGAGGAAAGGCAGGTAAAAGTGAGATTTCTCTCAGTCTGTCATATTACTCTCAGCTCTCTTTCATTATCAGTGCTCTTAAATTTCATTTGAGGCCACGGCTGCTCTCTGAATTTTTTCCAATGTACCCACAGGGAGTGTGGACCTGTACCACAATATCAATATTGCACAGCTCAAACTTAATCAAACACCTACAAACTTTTTACTTACTCCTTTCTCAAAGTTTGACTTTGCCATATATTTTATTTATAGCGACTTATAAAATGAATCAGCAATAGTATATCACTATAGCTTAAGAAAATGAAAAATGAATTCACTTTAGAAACCTTGGTGCATTATAAGGGATGTTAGGTCTGTATATACCGTTGCCTCAGTCGTCTGCTAAACTTTTGACTTTAACGGAATGATTCGAGCATCCAAACAAGATCTAATAAATATTTATAATAGCTCATTAATGGTGATTGTGATTGGCTAAAGTGGTTGTAGAAGCAGAAGCCAACACTGTCACAATATGCTGCCCTAGTTAAATATACTATATGACTCACATGTCCTGTAGGCAAACTTTTTTTTACATTAAGATTGGAAAGGCATCTTTTGAAAAATCACCATTACACAAGCTTTAACAAAAGCTAGAACACAAGCAGATCATGCACCAGTAGTTTGTGTATATTCGTTAATAACTAAGTTTTACTAAGTAAATACTATTGTTACATTGTAAAGATTATTGATAAATAATGAATCATACAGCTTTTACAACCTCGAGAGAGTGTTAGACTCATACCGTAATATGTAAAGTATAATGTTAGAGCATGTATATTACAATCCTATATTACTGCCAGACCACTTACATGGGCCACAGGCAGTTAATAAGCTACTAATAGAAACTAACATACAAATACGGCTGAATGAATATATATTAATATATTTGGATAGGGCTGAATAAATATTACAGTGGAATCTCGGATTGTGAGTAACGCATTTTGCAAGTGTTCCGCAAGATGAGCAAAAATTTTTTAAATATATTTTGTTTTGAAAAACGAACAAGTCTTGGTTTATGAGTACTGAGTATCATGTAGCATGCATGCGCTTCTTGTTTTGAGTTGAGCGTCACATGATCACAACTGAGCCAATGGTTTTTCACTCGCAGAATTGTTGGTAATCAACATCCTTGCGCACGTTTACTGTTTACTGTAACACTGTGACCACGTGGGTGCATGTAAAACATATTTTATTTTGTGTTTGTATGTGTGTGTACAGCACACGTGTACTGTTTATTATAACACAGGTGTGCGCGAGTAAAGCAAAAGAAAGTCTCATTAGAGAGGTTAAAGATCCAATTTCTCTCTCTCTCCCTGTGTCAGCCTGAAGTGATTCCGTTATGTGTGTGCACATTGGATACCGTGCCCCTTCACACATGCCCCTCGTCTCCTTTTGCCTTCATCCACACACACACACACGCACACGCACACACACACACACACACACACACACACACACACACACACACACACACACACACACACACACACACACACACACACACACTCATTCTAACGGAGATGCTGCTTTATATTTTGTATTAATTATTTTTATGTTTTTATTTTTTTGGGCTGTGGAATGAATAATCTGAGTTTTCATTATTTCTTATGGGAGAATTTGCTTTGATGTATGAGTGTTTTGATATATGAACATGCTCCCAGAACGAATTACGCTCATAATCCAAGGTTCCCCTGTGTATATACACATCCAAATAACTGAATACAGGTGTATAAAATCACTTCAATTGTTACAGATGTATAAAATCAAGCACCTAGGTATGCAGACTGTTTCTATAAATATTTGTAAAAGAATGGGTCAATATTAATGGTATTATAATAATGTGGATGTGATTGGAAATGACAGCAACTAGACAGACCAAGTAAAATCACACTTTCTGCAGAGTCAAAACTTCCAGACTTTATCTGTCCTTCAAATTAGCTCAGGAACAGTGCGTAGAAAGCTTCATGGAATGGGTTTCCATGGCCAAGCAGCTGCATCCAAGCCTTACATCACCAAGTACAATGTAAAGCTTTCGATGTGCTGTAAAGCATGCCACCACTGGACTCTAGAGCAGTGGAGACGTCTTCTCTGAAGTGACGAATAATGCTTCTCTGTCTGGCAATCCAATGGACCTGTGTTGCTTACCAAGAGAATGGTACTTGTCTGACTTTCTTATGCCAAGTGTAAAGTTTGGTGAAGGGGGGGATTATGATGTGAGGGTGTTTTGCAGGAGTTGGCCTCTGTCCCTTAGTTCCAGTGAAAGGAACTCTTAATGCTTCAGCATAACAAGACATTTTTTTGATATTTTCAGGCTCCCAACTTTGAAACAGTTTGGGCATGGCCTCTTTTCTGTTACAACATGCTCACACACCAGTGAACAAATCAAGGTCCATAAAGGCATCGATGAGAAAGTTAGGCATGGAAGAAGTTGACTGGTCTGCACAAAGTCCTGACCTCAACCAGATAGAAGAATAGTCAAAAAGTACCATAAACACACTCATAAAGCCTGTGGAAAGCCTTCCCAGGAGAGTTGAAGCTGATATAGCTGAAAAGGGTGTCAAGATCATATTAAACTCTATGGATTAAGGATTGGATGTTACTCAATTTCAGATGCATGCGTTAAACTATCTATCTTTCTAACTATATATATCAGCACATTAAAATTGTTTATCAATACCATTAAACTGGTGAGAACATCATGGACATTCAAGACTCAGCTGCTCAGCTGTGGCATGACGGGAGCAAAGGCTGGCCTGTCTGGTCCAATTCCACAGAAAAGCCAATGCAGCAAAACTCACTGGAAAAAGTAATTGCTGCCCACGCTAGAAAGGTACCAAAACACCCAGTGCACCATAGCCCCCAAACAGTGCAAGACTGCTGACCCGGCCTCGGGTCCCCAGGTCCCAATCCGATTGAACAACTATGGGAAATTCCAAGCAAACAAGCCTTATCCACAGAGGCTATACTCTGCAACCCACAACACCTAAAGGATCCACTGCCAACATCCTGGTGCCAGACTCGACAGAATACCCCCAAAGATCATGCCCTGAGGGGCAAAAATGGAACCTACACAATGTCTGTGTGTGTTTGTGTGTGTGAGAGAGAGAGATCGAAGTCTTATACTTTTGAAACACCTCTGCCTACACACATCCTTCTAGAAATAAATGACAAAGTTGTTTTCTGCTGTATGAGCGAAGGGAAATGGCTTTTTTTCAAGTAAACAAAAAGCAGGAAGTAGTAGTTTCATTGTTTACCTGTCTATTTTAGGAAACAGCCATTATTATATTATTATTATATTATTACATTATTGTATATTCATTAATATACAATTGAAGTTGGAAGTTTACATAAACCTGAGCCAAATACATTTAAACTTTTTTTTTTTTTTCACAATTCCTGACATTTAATGCTAATAAACATTTCCTGTCTTTGGTCAGTTAGGATCACTACTTTATTTCAAGAATGAAAAATTTAGCCCATTTTTTTTTATACAGAACTAGTGTAACTGTGTCAAGTCGTTGTCATTGTCCATTTGGAAGTCCTATTTGCAACCAAACTTTAATATCCCGGCAAATGTCTTAGGTTGATACTTGAATACACTATATCCACAGAATCTTCCTTCCTCATGATGCCTGGAGCAAAGCAAGCATCTACAACATGATGCTGCCAAACCCTCTTGCTTAATGGATGGGATGTTGCTCTTCGCCTTGCAAGCCTCCCCCTTTTTCCTCCGGTCAATAATGGCCATTATCACCAAATAGTTTAATTTTTGTTTCAATAGACCGCAGGACACTTCTCAAAAAGTTAAATCTTTGTCCCGATGTGCAGGTGCAAACTGTAATCTGGCATTTTTGGTAGGTTGGAGCAGTGGCATCTTCCTTGCTATGCTGTACAGTCCTTTTTCTGTTTTTTTTATTTTATTTTATTTTTATGGGAATTATTTATACCTTTTGTGAAAAAGTATGCATCTCCTTGCTGAGCAGTTTGATGGCTGTGTAGTCCCATGATGTTTATACACTGGCCAGGGAAAAAAAGGCACACACTCTAATCTTGCATTGAATCACCTTTTGCTTTGCTTACAGCCATGGCATTGTTTCGATAAGCTTATACAATGTCGAAAGATTGCATAAGCTTATCCAAACAATGCCGTGGCACACTTTAATATTTCATTGGACCACCTTTTGCTTTGCTTACGGCCATGGCAGTGTTTCAATAAGCTTATGCAATGTCGCAACATTTTTTCTCATCCAGAGTCACATTAATTTCTCTCCAACATCTTGTATTGATGATGGGAGAACTTGAACCACTGTGTAAAGCCTTTGAGTTAAGGGCTGGACTCTGTGATGGCCAATCGATTTGTGAAAATGATTTCTCATGCTCCCAGAACCATTCTTTCACAATTTGAGCCGAGGCATCCTAGTATCATCATTCTGGAATATGCTCATGCCATCAGGGAAGGGAAAAAATCCAGTCAATCAGTATACTTTTGGGGCACAGGCTTGCATGGCATTAGGCATGATGGGTACATGATTTCATCCACCTCTCTTCTTACAGTACCTTGGACAGGGTAAATCTGGGCTCATCAGACAACATGACCTTTTCTAATGCAACACAATCCATTTTTTATGCTCCCTAGCAAACTTAAGCCTCTTTTCTGATATTTTCCTCAAGGCTACACAACTCTTTAGTCCCAATCCCTCGAGTTCTCACTCCTTAATTGTTTTCTTTTCTTGAATTGTTTTCTTTTTATAATTTGTCATATCTGAAACAGAGCAACATCTTTGCCTTTTGACATGGTTATTTAAAAAATGAGAAGCTACTCACTGCAGCAGTTAGGGTTAAATAACTTTTTGCCAGCTGAAACATATTAATCACTGCTTTAATTATGTAACGGAAGGCTCTTTACTATTTGCTTAGGTGACTCCAGGTGGTGACTTTTTGGGGGGCTGGGCAGCATACAGTACTTGCATAGTGTTGCATATTGTTGGCACAAATGAATGTGATACCTTCTGCCGTTTTGGAAATTATTCCCAATAATGATCCAGACTTGTGGAGGTTCACATTTGGAGGTGTTTTCAGATTTCCTCATGATGCTAAATAAAGAGGCACAAAGTTTGAAGGTATAGTAGGCCTTAAAATACAAGCACAGGTACAGTACACATCCAACTGACTTGAGAATAATATATCAATAAACAATTGTTGGAAAAATTATTTGTGTCCTGTAAAAAGTAAATGCCCTAACTGATTTGCAATACTACAGATTGTTAACATGAAATCTTTAGAATGCATAACAAAAATCAGTAAAAATGTATGTAAACTTCTGGCCTCAAGTGTAGCAAACTCTTTAATGCCATACTTTCTGTAATCTGCTTAAAAATTTAGGGTGTATTTAAGTGCATGTTTACACTTACATTTATTCATCTGGCAGATGCTTTTATCTGATGACTTGATTGTGGTACAAACTAGCAGGTTCAGCAAAACAAGTGCTTTAGGATTTTTCTCCATCTATATCAGAGATCAAAATTCAATATAAGTTGTACTGTAGTTGGAAAATAGTAAGTAGGCTTGCAAAAGGAGGGCAACAAACCCCGGTCAAAAAAGCAATTAGTTTAGCTACAGGTCAAGACAATATTCATTTAATAACAAACAAACAAAAAATTAGTGTAATGTTTTGTTTGACCGGCTTAAGCGTTAGTTATGGCGTGCAATAGGGTGGCCAATACAAAAAATTATACCTCTTGCTCCCAGACCCACTTTTATCAATTAGAGGCCTTTTCACTAATAAATATGGCTATGATATAAGCGTATAAGTCATCTCTGATCATTGTTCATTTCCAGTAATTCGAAAGTTTTCTTTGCTTGATGCAGGCCAATAATTTGACTGTTCTCAAATTGCGACTATTTTACTCGAGGGTTTAACAAAAGCCATTCTTATAAACAAGCTATTGATCTAGATCCCATCAAGAAGTTTTACAAACATGGGAAAAGTCTATGATTTATGTAAAAATAAGTTAGAGTGAGATTTTGATACATATTAGATTCCACATAACTACTGCACAACAAAAAATAAATCCAGTGCTCTTCCCTGACACATTATTGACCAATCTACACAAAATGATGGCAGTCTGGACATATATGATGATTAATAATAATGGCAATCAAAGCAAATTTGACTGCAAACTGTGTTCTGTGAAAATATCAAGAATAGAAACTGCAGTAACTTTGTACAATACTAATTAGTTCATAAAAACATCTTTAATATAAAAGTCAGCAATAGGAGATGATTCCTAGAAGCATATGGCACCAACCAGTGCTGCAGTGAATATTGGCTAACACTAGATGAGAGAAAAAGACAACTCTTATCCAGTATATTGTTTTGAATGATCAGACACTGTTAACAATCAAAGATTAACATGCTTTATTACAAATGTACTGTACAGAAACAGAGCCCATTCTTCTCCACTGCAACCCTTCACACTCCAACAGAGCCATTAGTTTTATAACCATTATAGTGTTAGTGTACTAACAGCATGTGAATGAGATCCTGTCTGCTGTAAAGCATGTTTACTGCCGGACCACCTATATGGGATATGGGCCACAGGCAGTTAATTGTCTTCTCGTAGGAACGAACATCCATATGGGGCTGAATATACTGTATATACACCAATCAATTTAACACCACATAGGTTTATAGCCATATTAGTTTGTTTATTATATTCGATTTATAGCCATTTTATTAATAAGCAGCCTAGTGCATAAGTCGCGCTGCATCACTGCTATTTAAACCAAAGAAACATTATAAGATGTATAATGGGCTCTGTGATTGCTTAAGACTAAGTAGATTAGTTTAAGTGTCAGTGTTGAGTATAGTTTATTGTGAGATACTGTATGTAGAGTTACTGTGAAAAGTGTCATCATTTTGATGTTTCTGGAAGAGCTGCAAATTTTGAAATTCTGAAAATCTGAAAAGAAATGAAACTAAGCAGTTTGTTCTGTCTTGGTGGTGTGACAAGGCTTTGGTTACAAACGTACAGGTATAGAATTTAGGGTCTGAGATGTTCTGTATGTACACAATCCTTAGGGATTAGAACTGGCTGCAGCAAGCTATAGAGTGACAGTGGAGAGGGGAGAATATGGGCATAATGTGTACATTATTGATGTTTTGCAGCTAGAAACAATGTTGCGTTTAAAAAATTTTGATGTTTACATTTATGACATTATGCACTGTGGGCTGCGATACATCTGCCGCAAAGCAAAATAAAACAGCACAACATCCCGACATTACACACAGGAAATCCTGGTGCTCTCAGTGTTGTCTTATTTACACCACACACTGTATAAATACAAACACAAATACTTCCTGCATCCCCTTCCACCCTGGGTGCTATTTGTGGGAATATTTATCATAAAGACAGTTATGAAGATTGACATAATTTCACTCTATCGTTGGCCTGTCACAGAAAACTCCTGTGTATTGACATATTGAAATGTGCTCCTCAAATGTCACTGTGGTCTTTTCAAGATCGTCAAAAGTGTCACTGGTTAAATAAACCAAAAAAATGAGGGTCTATACGGATGAGAAGCCCCCCCCCCCCCGTGTATTGCATTGTTATCGTTCGCGAGTGGAAATTCAATGGTGCTGTTCTTTACTGGACAGGATGACAGCAATACAGCGCAAGGGTGAGTGCTTCTGATGGCAGCAGCAGCCTTCCCACTTTATCAGCATCGCCCACGCCGCCACTACCAATCAGCAGCCTATGGGGGGAGGCGCTGTCACTCATTCAGATGGACAGGGAGCTGGGCCGGGTTGCCGTGGCAGCAGCTGGAGGTGGCTGATGCCGTTCGGATGGTGCCACGCGGCTCCTCTGAGTCCATGGCGGTGCCAGCCAAACCTGACAGACCAATGACACAAATGAATGGATGGGTTTATAAAAGAGCGCTCTCCAGAGACCTGCAGGCAGTTCTTATGAAAATGAAGCATTGAGCAGATTTCTGTCGAGACGTGTTACCTCTGCTGTAAATAATGTGCCTAGTTAATCTGTGAGCGCTGACATCTCTTTTTCCTCTCTCCACTCACTGATGCGATGGATGTCTTTTCTTTGCACCTTGTACTTTACGATAATGGCAACTGCTGAAAGGAGATACCTCAGACTTATAATCATTTCTGCTGCATTGGACCATTAAGTTATTGTGATGTCTGTCGAAATTGTCAGTCTTGTGTCTCCTCTTGTGTGAGTTTTGCTTTCTGAAATTCAACACCAACAGTCTGATGAAGAACAGAAAATGAGACAGCATTCAATGCCATTCATCATTTCTTTTTGCTTTTCTTTTCTTTTTGACTAATTAAAACTGACAGAGAAGAGTTTACTAATTAAACTAAAATCCCCGAGCAGATAAACAAGCAGTGTCGCTCCCTCCGTCTCTCTCCTCCAGACGACCAGCCATTTGTTCAACGCTTTTCTCTGCAAAAGGCTCCATCTTTTAGTTGAGTGTAAACCAAAAGGAAATCAGATGGCTTACCAGGGATGAGGTAAACATTTAAGCATTCAAAAAAAAAAAAGAAATTATGATTATTATTACAAACAGATTTCTGTTTATGGCTCCTCAGAGAAGTCTTGGATTTAACAACAGCCTACATGCTAATAACCAGTTTCTTTCCTTCTTTCTTTCTTTTTTCTTGGTAATTATGTTGGGTTTTACATTTTATTGTGTCCTCAGAGACAAAATAGACACAAAATCTGGCTTTATGTCATTTCTTTGTTCAGATTTTTCTTTACATAGTATTACAGGGGTCACTCACATAGTGAGAAAGTGAATGAAGGCGTCCTTAGTTGTACTGATGGAATTAGACTGCCCTCTAGTGCTCCGAGGTCCATGTCTCAACTTTTATGGATTTGTCTTTTCTGGCAGATGGAATTAGTGCCAATATGGAGGCAGGCTGTGCAATCAGCCTCCTGATGTCATCAGCCAGCAGTGATTGGTAATGCCATAAATACTTTAACAGCAGTGCTGCGCTATGTAGGACTGCAATTCAGAAAACACTTCTGATTGAGAGTTTCTTTTTTTCTTTTTCACCATGCCTCTACTCCAAGCCTAAAACAAGGCTTCTTATATAATCAATTCAAGAAAATAATCTTACCAAAGACAACGGCCCTCTAAACAATGCCTTCGATTCTTTGTTTATCAGCTAATGCGATCTAAAATTGGACAACTCTCCTTTCCATGATGTGGCAGTACAGCGTGGATATATTATCGCAATCACAGTTTAATGGTCACTTCACTGAAATAGGCTCCGAATCAGGGAGTGTGTGCGGATAAATAAACTCCCTCTCTGCTCTTGACCTTGTGCTGCGTGATGATAATGGTTGTTCCTGATGGTATCTACATCCACAGTCATTGCACTGAGGAGAACAGGACAGTTCATGAACTCTAAGAAAGAGGCCCATTGTGGTTTCTGTGAATGACTCGATGTGATGAGATTTTATCTTGCAACTACACTGGCAGACCCCGGACCCTGCCAGTACTTCAAGTTGCATGGCAGGGGTATGTAATGTTCCCATCAGATATCAGATAACAAGCTCTCTTCCTCTTTCTCTCCTTTTGAATGGATCAGAAGCTGCAGATAAATGTGCATGCATAGGCGTGTGTGGCTCATGCTGAAAGCGCATTGTTCCTGTCAAATAGAGAAAAGATTGAATCGTGGTGGTCTCTAAGTCCTGATTCATGTAGCTGAAGCACAAAGAGTGAGGGAGAATAGGCAACAGTTTGCCCGGGCCGCCTCTATTCACACACACTGCCTCCCTGCTGTACACTGCAAATGCTCCAGTAGGACTCCCCTCTGTGCAGTTCTGTTAGGACCCGAAAACACACACACACACACACACACACACACACACACACAAGGAAGGGTCATCTTTTACGGGGGACTGGCTTTCCTGCAGAGAGCTATTTTGCGGCCTCAGACAGAAACACACATACTGTAAGTATAAAACTGAGAGCAAAAGTTTTTATTCCTGTACAGCTTACAAATGACTTTTAACGGATGCTTGGTTTCTTTTTTTTTTATCACAAACATGGAGGGCTTGTATAAAAAGGGTAAATCATTTCCTCTTTCAAGACAATGCACAAAGATAATGTTAAATTTTGCAAACCGCAATAAAATGATGTTAACAAATGGCATGAAGTGCTTTTTTATTTTACCCAGAACAGCAGAACTGATTGTGATCATAAGAAACACAAGTGAAATTGAAGCTGAAGCCAATTTCTTTTTATCCCAGATTGTCAATATATAAAGCCTTTCAATAACCAAGTGAACCACCACTAAGCTGCAGCATGAATGTATTTGGGTTTATTTAATGAAGACACACAATTTTTTTTTTTGGGGGGGGGGGGGGGGGTCACAGTGACTGGCTTCTTTCATTTCTGCGGTGAAAGGAAACTGCCAATGATCATAACCCCAATATTTGCTTCTTCAGGTGATTACAGTCACCATCACCTCATTTATTTATTTCTTAACTCTTTACAAGGCCTATGGCCAGGAAGATATAAAAGTACACCTAATTAATTTTACACACACACACACACACACACACACATACACACACATACACACACACACACACACACACACACACACACACACTGGGAGCAGACACGTACTGTAGGTGAATATGTACAGGAAGAAACTCATTATGGGCAAAAGATGATAACATCCCCTGTCTGCTGTCTTGTCTCTTTCCTCTGTTTTTTCCTCACTTTTTTTTTTTTTTTTTACACATACAGTATTCTGTCCACATGCTTTGACAGCAGCATTCACTTTAGGACAAAAACCTCTTCCTTTATGCTAACTTTACCAAGATGGTAAAATAACCAGATCATTTTTACTGGAGTGAGGATATCACTCATGAAGTACCGAGTTAACCTGAAGTGGCAGTGTGTGTCCACAAGATGGCTGTATAACAGTTTATTTAACACTTTTCATGCTGTAGGTTAGCAGGGGAAACAGGCAGCTGTAATAATCAATTAATATACAGTTATAATGGGATGGGGTGTAAACCAGACAGCTCACTGTTTACTTTTTTTTTTTTTTTTAATAAAAGGTTAAGTATATGTTAAAGAAGTTAAGAACACTTATTCATCAACGATGGTTGTGGAATTCGGGCACAAGGCAGGGAACACCCGGGATGGAGTGCACAAGGACACATGTACCCACCCACACCTACACACACAAACATACACAGTATTTGAAAACGGCCGTGCCTGATGGGAACCCACCAAGCATAGTGCGAACATGCAAACTTGCTAGGTTTCCTCTGGGTACTCTGGTTTCCTTACACAGTCCAAAGACATGAAGATTGGGTTGATTGAGGTTCCCAAATTGCCTGCAGCGTGTCAGCCCTGAGATTGACTGGCACCCTGTACAGGGTGTACCCTGCCTCGTGCCCTAAGTCTCCTTGGATAGGCTCCAGGCCCCCCGCTACCCTACAGTATATACACTATAAGCAGTATAGAAGAGAAGTGGATGAATAATAATATTGTATGAGGTGGGCCTAGGGTGAAGGGTCCTCTCCAAGGACCCAACAACGGCAACCAACAGCAACCCAAGAGCGGCAGGGCTCGAACCCAAATCCTCCGATCAACAACCTGAACAATGGCCTGAGCCACCACTTCCCTTCCAATGAGCTGAATGGATGAATTAATGAATGAGTAAGTCCCACAAAACACTAAAAAAAATTCTCCATAAAAGTTATTTAAATGTTCAGAAACTATGAGAAATAATTACATTATATTTTTATTGTACTGTTGTGACTGTTTAAAGGCTAAATTAGTTCTAGCTGTAGCCTGGCCAGATTTCCACAGTAGTTTACAATCATTAGCAAAACCATCTTCCCGCTGATTGTGCAAAAAAGAAATGACCAACTGGCAACCGCGCGCGTGTACATCCACTGTCCAATAGAAAGCAGTTTCAGTCTATGCTCGTGCGCCGGTGAACGTCACATGACTAGAAGCCGACAGAGCCTGGGTCATGTGACTTCGTAACCGCTTGACAGCTCCGGAGGATTTTCATCAAACATGTTTTGAATTATATTCAAATACATTTATAACTCGTTTTGTAAAGCCAAATGTTGCCGAAATTGTTAGAGTATAGGAGTGGCGCTGTTTTGTTAGCAGTGAATATGGGTTTTGTCCTGTAAACACAAAAGCACATTTCCAGGCTCACTGTGTGGTTGTGACTCCAGTGCAAATGTTTTTAGCAACGTGCTAAGCTAAATTATTAGAACAATATTGATTAAACGCAGTCAAGAATGGCGAGGAAGAAGAAAGAAAATAAATCGGCAGAGTTTACATTATGTATTGAGGTAAGATACGATCTTGTACATTTATAACTAAGGTTAAGTACAAAGCAGTACACAGGAAAAACATGCCTTAGTCTTAGTTGTTACCTTTATTGTGTAACGTCTGGCTCTAAATTTCACTCTAATGTACATCTAAACCAGTTTTATTTATATAATTAGACCTATAAGGACCACTGGTCATAGACTGGTTTACTGACAGTATGTGAATATGAATACTTGGTGTGTTCAAACCCTGGACACTTCTAAGTACATATACTGTAACAGGATGTCCCCAAATTTTTGACACACAGGAGGAGTTAACACCTTTTAGCAAAGTGTATCTCTGTTTAAATAACATCCTCTACATGACTCCCATTTCTTTGTGCAAGAGGTGTTCAAGTCAAACCTGGACTTGTGCTGAAATTTCTAATCAATAAAGGCTTAAATTTAAATAAAGTTGAAGACTTCAAATGTATCTCTCTGTGGGAACTGTACACACAATCATTCAACAACACCACTTGCACATTACAGGAACTCAGCTGGGAGTTATTGCACATCCCCCGTACCTGACCTTTTTCACTCCAAGCCATTTTCACATGCTTGGACTATTAAAGGAGTTCTCCGGAGGCCAGTGCTTCAGACATGTAACAGACAGTCTGATACTGAGAAGATTTTCTACCCTGATAGTTTCCAAGGACTAGTCCCAGTTTGACTCGAACCCCCTTACACTCGTACATAGATTTGCACTCATGATTAGACTGTGATAACATCTGGCGGTATGCATCTAATTGCTCAATTATGGTTATTTACTTGACGTATGAAAACTCTTGGAACACCCAGTAGATTTGTGTTTATATCCTAAAAGTAAATACATCACTTTTCCCCAGAAATGATGATGAAACTTTCAAAATTAGTGGATACTTATAATTAACCAATATTGTTTGCCTTAAAAAGCTACAAAGATTATTATTATTATTATTATTATTATTATTATTATTATTTTGCATGAGTGAAGCCCTTTATAGTTTAACTCTTTGACATTAAATGGCCTAAGATGTACTCAGAAGACTTTTTGCTAACAAATATATTTTGTGTTGTTAAGATGTGTATGTTCTTTATCCTTCTTTCCAGTCTGAAAATGGCAGGCAGCAAGCACAAGTTCCTGGTGTCAGAGTCGTGTCCCAGTCTAAGTGGCAAAACTGGATAAAGAAAGTGACCCTATTAGTACCATACATGTGGCCCAGGTCAAGCATGCCACTACAAGCCCTTGTGTTCCTGTGTATTTGCCTCCTGGGCATGGAGCGGATCATCAATGTGTTCGTGCCCATCTTAAACAGGAACATAGGTAAGAAACCAAGGCGTACAGCACACTGTGAGATTTTTGAACCTTTTCAAATGAATGCAGGTGCACTTGTGCAAATGGAGCTTTAACTGTTTATATCTTAAAATAAAATGTGGCTGTAAAAACGAAATATAAAACATAAAGATCAACAAAAAAAAGAAGTGGTTAGCCATGACTCTTTGATACAAAGGGCGGTGGTATGAAGGAGGATTATAAAAATACTTAAAATATGCCAAGGCTAGACAAACATGCTATTCAAAAATATTTAAATCACATTTTGAGGTGGTGTAAACTTGAGGTTTTTTTTTGCCCTATTACATTAAATTTACATTCTAATGCTTTTACTATAATTATCTTTACAAAATTTGGATTATGAGGACTATTGGTTAAACCTAACACACTAAATGAATTGGCAAGGCAAGGCAAGTTTATTTGTATAGCACATTTCTTACTCAATGGTAATTCAAAGTGCTTTACATAAAGGAGAAGAAAATAATGATAAAATGAAATAGGAAACAATAGCAATAAAACTAAAAAAAAATAAAATAATAATAAATAAATAAAAATGTTGCACATCTGATCTCTTCTGGAAGCTGGTTCCAACTGCGGGCAGCATAATAGCTAAAAGTGGACTCCCCTTGTTTTGTGTGAACCCTTGGTATTTCTAACTGGCTCGATCCTAATGATCTGAGCAGTCTGTTAGGTTTATATTCAGTGAGCATATCTGCAATGTATTTAGGTCCTAGTCCATTGAGTAATTTAAAAACTGGTAAAAGTACTTTAAAATCTATCCTGAATTGGGATATAAATAAATATACATTTCTTTATAAATATAAATAAATTTATCAGTCATCTTTAGTTTGTCATAATAATATACTATAAATAAAGCACACTGTACCAGCCCAAGTTCAAAGATCCACGATTTATTGTAGTGTTATTAATCCTACACAAGAGGGCAGAGCAATCTGGCAGACAAGTCAGCTCTTAGTCTAGTGTCTAGATCTAGTAAGGGGATGTATTCAGTTAAAGAAAACTAAAGAAAATTGTATTTGTATAGCTTTTAAACTATGGTCATTGTTGCAAAGAAGCTTTGCAGAGTTAAAAAATTATGGGAATAAATTAGAATCTGTATAGAAAATAATATAGCTACGGTTTGTGGCAAGAAAAAAACTCAATTAGATGACAATAAAAAGAAACCTTGAGAGTAACTAAACTCCACTCATCCTTGTTTTTGATATATCAGATAGCAAGAACATAAATCAGTCCCTGTTATATCTGTAGTAATGTTTTATTCAGGAATATTTTCAGAATACATTTAAATTGTCAGATTTATCAAACATCCATCCAATTTAAATGTCATTCATGTACTATAGAACAGATATCTAATATATACATATACATAATATATATATATAACAATCTGCACGGTTGAGCCACTGGTACCCTCTACATACTAAATAAAACATATGCATAAGTTATTTTCCAGCTATACTGGTTTGTGCACACCTTATAGCCAACAGAAAAAGTTGCTGCTGCAGCACCTACTGTAGTGTCCATTATCTGCGCTTTGATTTATTAAAATGATATGCAGTATCATTTAAGTGTGTCGGTTTCCATTATCTTTATATCTTGATTGATTCAATAAAGGAAAACTGTTTTAGTATAATATTGCCCTGTGGCAGTTTAACGCTTTCACCTAGTGGCCAAGCTGATTATGCTATGTCTATGGAGTTATGTTGATTTGTTTTATTAAATTTTACTGAAGTATACCTCTCAGCACACACAATAAAGAACAACAAAAAAGAGTACATGTTGGATGATTAAAGCAATGAGTACAGTGGAAAATAAATCACAGAATTGAGAATAAAAGAGTAGTCTATCAAATGTAGAGATTAAATAGTTCTCTGTGATGAAGAGAAATGTCTGTTTTAGTATTTTGCAAGAAGAGTTCAGGAAAACTTGTAAGCAGCTTTATGATGTTTATCATTGAGTAATAATACAGTATACCAACAAAAAGTGAGTGAAGTACGAGTGTATTGGAAGAATGGAAAGCAGTGGTTTATATGAATTTAGAAGGTGTATGAAGTAACAATAAAAATATCAGGAAAGCATTTTGTCAGGCATAAGAAAGCTGTGGTAAGGATGAGTTGTGCTACTTTTGACACTCCCTGTTCAGTGTTTCCAGCTCCTTGTTGTTTTGGGTCAACTGGACCAGCTGCCCAAAACCCCATGCAAGTCAAAGCTCTTTGCTCTCACAAGCCGAAAAAGCATCTGACTCTTACAAAGGAAATGTGGGACAAAACCCAACTATGCTAAACCTTTCCATGGCTCAAGGCTTCATTTCACCCTTTCTTCCTCTTGCCTTTGAATCCCCTATTATCCTCCCCCTCCTCTCCCACTCACATTACCCTCATTCTCTGAATTTCATTTCTTCCTCACTTGCTCAGTATCCTCCAGTTTCGCAAAATTATTACCACTAATAAAGCGTTGTGTCTTTCTAGTGAGCTGCTTTCTGGCCTGACTCAGGTGAACAGAAGTGATGTGTCTCTGTGTCCTCTTCGCAGTCCAAAGTGCTTTTGCATTTGGAGCCAGATGAAAGCAATGCCGGGAGAGAAGTGAGCTTTTGTGAGGTCTGAGGGGGTGATAGGGGAGGTCACCAACCCTGCCAGTCACGATTAGGGGGCATTAGGGGCCTTTAGCAAAGTTAACACATTGGTACAAGGAGCTTTTTGTCCACAGCCCCCTCTGCCTCATGCCAAGGCTGAAAATCACTCGCCAGCCTGACCAAAAGAGAGTAAGAGAATAAATGTTTTTTTTTTAGCACCTCACTGCGGGGAAATTTCTCTTCATAGTGTTTTTTTTTTGTCTGTCTTTTTTCTCAGTTTTAATTTGAGTGCACAATCTAAATGGTCATGAATGTAAATGAACGGGAAGGTCCAAGTTCTCCCACAACTAAGACTGAAGCCCTCCTTCTTTAATACATCATCCTGAGCGTGGATGCACTGTTGCTCTTCTGCACTGCTTTCTATTCTGAGCTCATGCATAAGTCAGTGAGATGAGGACAAAGAACTGAGGAGACTTTAACAGAGGTCATGGACTCCATCTCTTATATAGTATAATAAATGTTTTGTTGTATCTCTTTCTTTACACAGCAACCAGAGTTCAAGTTTAATCACCAGCATCCTTGTTCTTAGTGTACTGTGGTTTTAAAAAATATTGTAATCACAAAGCCCATCTTTAGAAACCTCTTCTTTATTTATCCACTTTAAAAGGAGTTGGATATTTTTCTCTGTAAATAAGATCACAAAGGTTTAGATTGGTTTTGTGGGCTTGGGTTCAGCGCTATTCTAAAGCAGATGCTGGTGTGCATGATTACTCAGCACTTTTATAAACAAAGAAACAGAAGCAGTCTAATGATAATTGAATGGAAAAATGAAAGATTTTTATAACTTGATATAATTATATAATTCATATTGTATTTTTTCTTTTTTTCATTTGCATAAACATGGAAACAGCTAGACAAAAAGAAAGAGATACTGTAAGTGATGTGTGCTCAAGGCTTCCTTAAACCTGTCAAAGATTGTCCTACAGTATATACATACATATTCATTTTTAGATCCAGAGTTTTTTATGTTCAAAAAATAACACATGTAGTTTCACAAGCAACAATATACTATATCAGGTTGGATAGCCAACTCCCTTCAAAGTTGAAACTGAATTGATAAATTGGAGCTGGAGCAGTTCTATTTAACACAGTCCAACTTTCTTCTTTGTTTCCTGTATGCTGTGCTTGTGTGTTTCATAGTAAACCAACTATCAGAAAAGGAGAGTTGGAGAAGCCTAGCAACCACTGTTTGTATCTACGTCCTTCTCAAGTTTCTACAGGGTGGGGGAGCAGGTGAGCTGCAAAACACATTGCATCCTACATCACATCTTTAATTTCTCAGTGCCTTCACAGGCTTTCCTGTCATCATGCAAGGAGGGACTAAAGTATTAAATCATTTTTGCATGAGTCTCACCTTTTTAAGGTTTTCTGACATCATATATATATTTTTTATTTAGTTACATGTTGAGCATTAGGGATGTGTCCCAACCTGTTCAGTGGAAAAAGCCCGCAGAGCACAGCACACTAAAGCAGGTATTTGATGCAATTGCTTCCCTGCTTACTTTATCGAGAACTGGTACCAGATGTCTGTGATAGCAGATGCCTTGTTCCAGGCTCAGGGCTTTCCAGGTTTGCTCATCTGGGTCACAGGCACCATTTACTGATAACACAATCACATTAAGTTGATTATTTGAAGTTTCTCAAAGTTTCTTATGAAAGGGACTGTGCGTAATCTCTGTGCACGGTAGATGTTTTTTTATCAGTTTCATGTAAAAAATTTATTGCGCAATTGCAGAGTAATTGTGCGTAAATTATTCACTGTATGTAAAATATGTTTTTTGCAAGCTTTCCCCCCCCCCCCCTTTTTTTTTTTTTTTTTAATTAAGAGTGACTAGAGTCTGTCCAACCCAGTAAGAAATGTTTTCCTCTTTGTCATTGGCAGGGACAACAGGCTTTGTCAGTAACATGCGTTCTTTCCTGTGGACACGTGTTCAGCAGAACACCAGTCGCACAGTGCAGCTGGAGTTGTTTGCCCACTTGCATGCCCTGTCTCTGCGCTGGCACCTTGGCAGAAAAACGGGTGATGTCCTACGCAGCATTGACCGTGGCACAGCGTCCGTCAGCCACCTTTTAGAGTACACTCATGTTTTTGAGTTATTACTAACTATGAAACATATGCAGTGGTGAGCCATGAGCCTCCCCTCATTTCCTCATATTAAAATCTAATTAATGTGGATTAAAGAAATGGGAACAAATATTTTATTGAGGCTGCAACAGTTAGTATACTAATCACTGGCCTGATCGTTTGTCATCTGCACCTGTTTCTCACTTGTTCATGCCTTAAATTATGCTGCATCTGCTTTTTATGCTTCAATGATTCAAGTCACTGTATGGCTTAACACACACACACACACAAATCATCTGAAACTGGGCACAGACTGGACTGAAAATAAGAGCCAAAAATTTGTAAAAAATAAGAGCCAAAAAAGTCATTCAGTACGCCTGGAGAACTATTCCTCAATACTATATTAAAAATACAAGAAAGTCTGGCTATTTGTAAGCAAAATGTGAAGAAATGAGGGGGCTCAAAACTTTTTTACAGTATTTTATGTGTTGCATAATTCTTAGGTCCTTGGTTTGTAAAATAACTCATTCATTTCCTCTGTTGATTGTGTTAAGTGAGAAAATTATATGATTAAATGATGAATTTTCTGTGTTTCCATAGCTATATTGTATTCACAATGCTGCCAACTGTAGCTGACATAGTTATTGCCATCATTTATTTTGTCTCTTATTTTAATGCCTGGTTTGGCCTCATCGTCTTTATCTGCATGGTTCTCTACCTCAGTAAGTTCATTATATTGGTAACTTTTGTTTCAATAACCAAAACATTGTTAGATTTTAGAATCTATATGCATTATTTATAATTAACAGATTAATATAGTACATTTGTGGTATTGGATGATCTGTCTTATGTTTGCAGCACTGACAATAATAATCACAGAGTGGAGAACCAAGTATCGACGTGAAATGAACATGCAGGACAACAATGCCAAGGCCAAGGCAGTAGACTCACTTCTTAACTTTGAAACTGTAAGGAGATGTTGATGGCAAATGGCAGGGATTTGCTGAATTCACATAAACTCCTAAGTATTTTACTCTTGTTTTATTATTTGCAGGTAAAGTACTACAACTCTGAAAGTTATGAAGTCAAGCGTTTTGAGGATGCTATCTTAAAATATCAGGTAATGTCATTAAAAACCTTTTTCAATGATTTATTGGAACTTTTGACACTAGATAACACAAACTGTGCTTTGTCCAGTTCCAAATGATTTAGAACTTTGTTTTAGATTAATGTGTTACAAGTAGTGAGCAATTCTGTGCTGTATTGTATTGTTCCTATGTGAAATGCCTATGAGATATTTTTTTTTAATTGAGTCATTTAACATTTCCCCAGTTCTCAGAGTGGAAGACAAATGCCTCTCTGGCCCTGCTAAACCAAACTCAAAACTTGATCATAGGCTCTGGTCTACTTGCCGGATCTCTGCTGTGCGCATACTTTGTCACAGTGGACCAGTTCCAGGTTGTGCATTCACTGCTCTCCTTTTTCAATTTAATTCATAGCACATAACTTAATTATTCCCTTTTTTTCACCCAGTCATGAGACCAGACTCGTTTCACTCTATGTATTTAATCCTGAACTGGAAACTTTATTACTAGTAGATTATTTATCACTGATAGACTGTATGTGTGTTTTTCTCACTTAATTCTCTTGTCAATGGCTACTTTAGGTTGGAGACTATGTTCTGTTTGGGACCTACATTATCCAGCTTTACATGCCTCTCAACTGGTTCGGCACATACTACAGGTGGAAGAGCTTATTGATTTCTGTTAGTTAATTTACACTGGTTAAGTGTGGAGAATGGTTTTAATAACATAGATCTTTGTCTGTAGGATGATCCAGACTGCTTTTGTAGATATGGAGAACATGCTTGAGCTGCTAACTGAGGAGAAAGAGGTAGAAAGTTAATGCTGTCTTTTTAAAATGTTCTAAACATTCAGATCTTAACTTACTGGAGATAAAATCAGTATAATCAGCTCTACCATGATATTATGAGTTCTTTAAACCGTAATTTACAACATGTTGTATGGTCTTGATCTTTCAGCAATACGTCATGAAGGAGTCTTAAATTGGATTTGGAGATTGGACTAGTTTATAATACTGTATATAGTTAGTTTAAATATTATGTTTTATAAACTACTCAATAGTTAAAAGTATAATAAAAATAAATAAATAAATAAATAAATAAATAAATAAATAAATAAATAAAAGAAAATTGAAAAAGAACCTAGTATACTATATGTGTATACTAGGAGTGTGTATAGATTATCAACTAAATATTAACAACATACAGTATACCACTGATTGCCTGAAAAAACAGTATAAAGACTTTGGAGCAATGGAAAAGGCCATGTGGTCTTATCAGTCTAGGTTTACCCTCTTCCAGAGCGATGAGTATGTCAGGGTAAGAGAAGAGCATGGAGCGATGCAACCATCATGCATCATCCCCGTTGTACAAGCCTCTGGAGGCAGTGTTATGATCTTGAGTTGCTTCAGTTAGTCAGGTCAAGACTCAGCAACATTATAGGGCAATAAAAAGAAGTCAGCCGATGTGCTGAATGTTCTGACTGACCAGAGTATAACATCATCTTCCCCCCACCCCCTTCATGACATGGTCAAGTTCCCAGTCTCAAATTGAGAAAGAGTGGTTCTGGAAAGTCGAGGAACAAGTTTCACATAAGAACTCGTCACCAAAGCAAAGCTAACGGCAGTCTAACACATTCATAGTGTGTAACTTTTTGTGTATTTAAATTTAAATTGATGGACTGTTACGGGGCACTACCTGTTCTTTCCCTGTTTAAGGAATTATGTACAGTCGTGGCCAAAAGTTTTGAGAATTACATAAATATTGGAAATTGGAAAAGTTGCTGCTTAAGTTTTTATAATAGCAATTTGCATATACTCCAGAATCAGATGAATTGCATAGTCCTTCTTTGCCATGAAAATTATCTTAATTCCTAAAAAAACTTTCCACTGCATTTGATTGCTGTCATTAAAGAACCTGCTGAGATCATTTCAGTAATCGTCTTGTTACTCATTGTTCTTTCATTGTTAACATGGTGACCTGCAAAGAAACGTGTGCAGCCATCATTGTGTTGCATAAAAATGGCTTCACAGGCAAGGATATTGTGGCTACTAAGATTGCACCTAAATCAACAATTTATAGGATCATCAAGAACTTCAAGGAAAGAGGTTCAATTCTTGTTAAGAAGGCTTCAGGGCATCCAAGAAAATCCAGCAAGCGCCAGGATTGTCTCCTAAAGAGGATTCAGCTGCGGGATCGGAGTGCCACCAGTGCAGAGCTGCTCAGAAATGGCAGCAGGCAGGTGTGAGCGCACCTGCACGCACAGTGAGGCAAAGATTTTTGGAAGATGGCCTGGTGTTAAGAAGGGCAGCAAAGAAGCCACTTCTCTCCAAGAAAAACATCAGGGACAGATTGATCTTCTGCAAAAAGTATGGCGAATGGACTGCTGAGGACTTCATCCTATTCTCGGATGAAGCCTCTTTCCGATTGTTTGGGGCATCTGGAAAAAGGCTTGTCCAGAGAAGAAAAGGTGAGCGCTACCATCAGTCCTGTGTCATGCCAACAGTAAAGCATCTTGAGACCATTCATGTGTGGGGTTGCTTCTCATCCAAGGGAGTGGGCTCACTCACAATTTTGCCCAAAAACACATATATAATAAAGAATGTTACCAAAACACCCTCCAACAGCAACTTCTTCCAACAATCCAACAACAGTTTGGTGAAGAACAATGCATTTTCCAGCATGATGGAGCACCATAAGGCAAAACAAATAACTAAGTGGCTCGGGGACCAAAACGTTGAAATTTTGGGTCCATGGCCTGGAAACTCGCCAGATCTTAATCCCATTGAAAACTTGTGGTCAATCCTCATGGGGCGGGTGGACAAACAAAAGCCCGCTAATTCTGACAAACTCTAAGAAGTGATTATGAAAGAATGGGTTGCTATCAGTCAGGATTTGGCCCAGAAGTTGATTGAGAGCAGCCCAGTCGAATTGCAAAGGTCCTGAAAAAAGAAGAGCCAACACTGCAAATACTGACTCTTTGCATAAATGCCATGTAATTGTCGATAAAACGTATGAAGTGCTTGTAATTATATTTTAGTACATCACAGAAACAACTGAAACAAAGATCTAAAAGCAGTTTAGCAGCAAACTTTGTGAAAACTAATATTTGTGTCATTCTCAAAACTTTTGGCCACGACTGTAATCCAACATTTCTGTGCACACTGTGAACAATGTAATGCATCTTTTTCTTTTTAAAAAATAGATTATAGCTAGTGATCGAAGTTGGTAACCATTAATAATGGGTTTAACTATAAAGTAAGGTATGCTTCTTACATTTGCCTCTTGCTAAAAACATTTACTGGAATGTCAGACTGATTTAATATGCATGGCAAAAATGCTGTTTTTGAGTTATGGATTCTGGATAGATTTTTAACACAAACATTTAGAGGCTTCTGTCATGCTTATTTTTTCTTGCATTTGGAGTGTATAATGCTAATAATTTTACATTTATTTAAATGTCTGTCTTTTAGTCTTGAGTCCTGTAAGCTGTGTTTGTGAAGCCCTTCAGCTCACTCCTAATGCATCCTCTTTTCTTCTCCAGGTGAAAGATGATATAAATGCAGTAGATCTGCTTTGTTCTGAAGGTAGAGTTGATTTCCAAAATGTATGCTTTCGGTACACTGCCGGGTAAGTTCAAGTATATGTTAATAATATAGCAAAAATTACAGTCAGTTCACTGTGTGCCTCTCACTCATCATTTTGAGTGTTCACAGGAAGGAAATTCTAAGAAATGTATCATTCACCGTGATGCCTGGTCAAACAGTAGCACTGGTAAGTTTCACATCGCAAGACCTTCTTCAATAATGTACTGAAGTAAAGAATTATGCTGTACTGCTGCATAATTATTCACAGTACTGTGAAAAGTCTTGATACAGTCATTGTATCATATTTTTCTTCCAAAGAACCAGACTTTTGGGCTCTCATTTTTGGCAAGTTTTTGTTTCTCATTTTCAGTCATTTTCATCTTCAGTGTTTTTTTGTTAAGCCACACAGTGACCTATGAATCAATCAAGCATAAAAAGCATCTAACTTAAGGCATGAAGCAGTGAGAAACAGGTGTAGATATCAGATGATCAGACCAGCGATTAGCATACTGTTAATGCTAAATGCTGGTGAAAGTGGAAGTGGTTGGAGCAGATTAAAGGTGAAATAAGATTTGTAGTAGAATTGTAGGCAATTTGCAGCCCTTCACAGTAAAACATTTGTTCCCATTTCTTTAATTTAATTAATATAATTTAATTTCATATGAAGAAATGGGGGTGATTCAAGACTTTTGCACAGTACTGTATGTCTGACTTATAATTTTTTTCCCCAGGTCGGACAATCAGGATCAGGCAAAAGCACCATCGTCCGACTGCTTTTCCGTTTTTATGATGTGCAAGCAGGCTGCATCCTTGTCGATGATCAGGACATCTCAAAGGTAAGCACATGTGATCGGTCTCAGTAGAACCGTCAGTTCTCATTGCCGAGACTTAATTTTACAGTACCTATGCTTTTTAGTATTTTAATCTTCATTATGTGTTTATTCATGTAATGGGATTTCAAGTATACAATAGTGGTGTATGCAGGCATCCATTTAAGACAGCAATTGTAATGAGAAGTATTTTCGCCAATTCTGACAACTAGTTGCAGAAAATTTGAGTCTAGGAACTTGGTCTGTGGTGCATGGTTTATTGATTGGGTTACCGATTACCTTTGTTAAAGGAGGATTGAGGCATCAGATAAGAAAAAAAAAGGAAACACCGTTTTCAATATTTTCCAAATGTCAGCAAATATACATTTGTATATACAGTATGTATATGTATTTTGAGTCTGATGGGTGTAATCTTACCTATGTGTTGGATACAGTGCAACACATCTAATAAGTGGTCATATCAGTGGTAAAAGTCAAATTTGTATCAAGGTTCTGTTTCACTGGGATTAAAACAAATGACATAAAATTAATAAAGGGTATTAATGAAGCCACACAATAATACCATTGCAATCCAACCAAGGTAAACATTTAATAAGATTCCACTCAAGTTCAAGCATGTCCAGATGTAGAAAATTAACATGGTCTTTCCTCATGCATAAGTCATGAATTACTAGGGACATATCCTAAGGATACTCCAGTGGGGATGAAATATTATACAGGCAAAATATGGTAAATTTGAGGGATGAGGCATCAAATATCACACTTCCATGTTTCCCCTAAATAACGTATGTCACCTGAAGGTAAGCACTTACTCTTCTTATTTGTAGATGCCACCACCCAAATTCCACCAAGGTCTTTTTAAAATGTATTTCCTTTTTTTTTTTTTTTTAAGGAAAAGGCACAAACAGTTAGTCATAAATGATTTATTATAGTCAATCAAAGCCCAGTGTTTTATTCCATCAATACATTTATCACTTTTGCTGGCTTTAGGCAGTCATATTATATCTTAAATATGAGCCTGTCATTAAGAACACTGGAAATAAATATAGCTAATACAAAATTGTAGCACTGGTTAATAATAAAATTGTGACTTGTAGCAGTGAAGTAAAATAGCAGTAATGATCTAAATAATGTCAGTATATAATAATTGTAAGTGGTACAATTAGTCATGTATCTGTGAACAACAGATACCGTATATAAATGCTTAATGATCCCAAATCTACATGCTTCAAAGTCTACTGGAGTCCCCTAGCGGGGGGAGTGTGGAGGTTATTATAAAAGCAAAGTGGGGACTAGATGTTCAAAAAGCCCATATGAGCATGGAGGTCAGGTGTCCACACATTTATGGCCTTATAGGCCATATGATTATGTGTGCCATTTGTGGAAGTGTATATTTTATGCTGTAATATATTATTACATTATATCTATATAATACCAAGGCATGATGGGTGTGTCCTTGTGATTCTGTGAAGTAGGACATACTGTACTTGGACATGTAAGTACATTTTATAATGTGATGAGTTAATGGTTTATCTTAAGCATTTTAGTGTCTTGATGAGTAAAAATTCTGCATGGTAGAAGTCTGATTTATCTTGGTGCTAATAAGAAATTGTTTACCAAATAACGTCCACATACACCATAGCCATTCTGAACAAATCAAAGAAAGCATTTCCTTTACCAGAGCTTTGCCAGACAGATCTGTTCAGTAGTTGGACTTTGAGTTGTTGTTGTTTGATGTGCCTTTAGAAGAATATGAGGGAGAATTATGAGCACATTATGTTCCGACAGCCTTTGGAGTCTTGCTGTGCTGTTGGAAGGCGTTTGATGAAGAAAGACCTGAAGTGACAATTGCAGTGATTTAAAATAAAGACCTTAATTTGCCGTATTATTATTTACTGTGATGGATGGTGTACAATCCAAAGCCTTGCAAGTCTTTTAATTAAATAACCGCACCAACTTCCTAATCTGACGTCACTCATATTACTTTTCTGGATATCATGAATGCCGAATATGCCTTTGGTGTTAACACAAGGTAAAGTCGGCTTTGTTTTTTATATGATCTTGTGGTTTTGTTGAATGTTTTGGCTCAGTAACAAAGCAAAAATGCTTACTTATGCTTTTTGAAGTGTTGCTACGCCAAACCAAAAAAGGTTAATGTTAAAACCTTGTAATTACAAAGATGTTAAAGAAACCTCACAAGTGAGAAGGTATCCTGTCATGTACACATGTACATACATGCAGAGACCTGCACTTCAGAAACATGGTTTCAGTCTTTCCATCATATCGGCCTCAACCTGACTCCAGTTAATAAATCATAGCACAGGGCTAGTAAATAATGAAGACAGAGTTTTTGTTGCCCTGGAGAGAGAAGATTAGCCCATTTGTCTGCTGACATCTCCTCAAAGTTCATCCTTCATGCTTATCCTCAGCAGTTTATTATTAGTTGTCATTTGTTATTTAGAGTTTTAATTGACTGAATTGGTTATTGATTTAATTGAATTGGTTTCCACATGGTCCATGGTGCAAAACTTGATAAATACATGGAGTATTCTTCATGGCAGTATTTATAATGTTATGTAGCAGAAAGATAGAAGTTAACTGCATTTGTAGACAGTGTTGGGTGTAACGCGTTATGAAGTAGAGTACTTTGATTACTTTTTTGATGTAACGAGTTATCTAACACGTTAGGTCTGACATTTAAGTTGTGGACCTAATTTATGTAATCCGTGAGGGACAGCAGTGATTCCGTTAGTGTGTCTGTGTGAAAGTCATCCTACAAGCCCCGCCCCTGATAACCCGCCACCCCCTCTGTTATTCCTGCTGTTATACCCCTATCTCACTTATGCAGTTTGAAGGTAAGCACTTACTCTTCTTATTTCCACCAAGGCCTTTTTAAAATTTCCTTTAAAAAAAAAAAAAAGAAAAGGGCACAAACAGTTAGTCATAAATGATTTATTATAGTCAATTAAAGCCCAGTGTTTAATTCCATCAGTACATTTATCACTTTTGCTGGCTTTAGGCAGTCATATTATTTCTTAAATATGAGCTTGTCATTAAGAACACTGGAAATAAATATAGCTAATACAAAATGTCGTTCCGCGAAGTTCTGCAAGGTCTGCGAGCTTCCACAAGGAACGACGTGCGGAATGTAGGAAACGTAATCACAGCATCAAAACTCGGGTGAATCATGATGAACCATACTTACATCCACCGCGTGAAACCATGCAGGTGAGATATGGGTATTAGTAGCCAAACTTTGCTGAATGATAATTATAGAATAATTATAAAGGTCTTGACTAAAACAACATGCATGAGGAGTCATAAAGGAGTTTTCATTTTCTGCAATGGAAAAGTACTCTAACTAGTTTCTTTTATCAGAAAATAATGCAGTAATGTAACTGATTACTTTTTAATGACAGTAATTTTGTAATGTAATTAGTTACTTAAAAAAGTAACATCCCCCATCACTGGTCATAGAAGGTCAATAAATAAACTATCAGTCAAAAGTTTGTACACACCTAGTAATATTGTAATCCAAAATATGCAGTCATCTCCTTTGAACAGTTTATATTGAGATGTGTCTGCTACTCTGTAAAACCTTCATTACGGCTCTAAGTGAGGTGCTGTTAATTGGTGGTTTAGAGGCAGGTGACTCTAAATGAACTTCTCCTCTGCTGAAGACATAAGTTTTGGTCTTGCTTTCCAGGGATGGTCTTTATGAGAGCCAGTTTCATCAGGTGCAAATGCACTTGAAGGTACTGTTCTTGCAAAAACGATTCTACAACAGCTAATCTCCATGTCTTAAAATAACAACTGACTGTTGTTGTTACTTAATTACCTAATGCCATATTTGTGTAGTTTTAAAAAAGTCCAATATTGCTCTAGAATGTAGAAAATAATGTTTGACCGTTACTGTGTTTTTCTCAGTTAATAGTGAAGTTTTTCTCAGTTAACAGTGAGTACTGTTTTTGGCAGCAATGTCACATTGTGGTTAGCACTGTCACCTGCTACCTCAAAGGGTTGGGGTTTTACTCTTGTCCATAGTTTGTGTGCACGGAGTGTTTGTGGTTTCCATGCACTTGGTGGTTTCCTTCCATAGTAAAAAGACATGCAGTGTTTTCAAATTGCTTGTAGTGTATGATTGTGTGTGTGTGTGTGTGTGTGTGTGTGTGTGTGTGTGTGTGTGTGTGTGTGTGTGTGTGTGTGTGTGTGTGTGTGTGTGTGTGTGTGCGTGTGTGAGTGAGTGTGTTTATGCCTTGCAATGGGTTGGTAAAACATTGAGGATGTACCCCACCTTCTGTTCTACGTTCCCTGGGATAGACTCCAGGCCTCCCATGACCCTATACAGGATGAGCAGAATAAATAATAGATGGATGCAGTACTGTTTGTTTATTTGTTTATTTTATATTAACTATAAACGTTTTGCATATCAACTGCCTATAAAAGGCTCTCTCTCTCCCGCCCACTTCTAAGGCCCAAGGTTGAAGTTACATCCGCCTCACATCCGTCTCACATCAGCCCCTACATAATTATCGTGGCTTAATGCCAAACCCCAGGTTCCATAAAACTTTTTACCAACAAATTAAAATCCTTACAGTTGGACACACCCAAGCTTAGCTTTTAAAATAGTTTTTAAAAAGACCAAGAAGAGCTGTTTAATCAGCATCAGAGTCATGCAAAGGAATCTGCAGCATATATACTCATCTGGTCAGTTTAATGTTTGTACAATTTATGGCCATGTACTGTAATTCATGTCTAACTCTTCCGTGAGTCATGGGGATGATGATAACTTTCCCCTAAGAAAGAATGAGACTGGAAGAAATTACACCCGTCGTTTTTTCTCCTCATCCCCACTCTGTTTGTGCCCATCATCGTTGTTTTTGTTGTTGAGCGCGGCTGTACATTCCTGTTGCATTAACATTCATGGACATCAGCAGGAAGCATGAGCTGGGCTTGGCGTGCCTTAGGGAGTATGCGATTTCTCACAGAGCAGGCATGAGAGCACTTCGCTTTTATAGTGCAGCTGTCATTGGTTTAGTCACTTACTCACACCAGTGGCCATATCAGCTCTGTTAAGACGGATCATTAGTTTGTATTCGCCTGGAACTTAGAGGGCTTTATTACACTGTTAATAAAAATTGTATTTAATCTCTTTTTTTTTACATATAAAGTATAGCTCAAAGTGCGATCGAGTATTTGAAATAACTGATAATATGTTTTTATTATGACAATGTGTAAGACATCTGCAGTGATGGATTGAACAAATGAAGCAGCGTTCAATGTGTCAAGATATATTACTATCCTAATAACTTAATGTATTTGTATGGTTTTAACATGCTTCATGAATAAATAACTTGTAGCACAGCCTGAATTATACATTTTATATCTGTCTGCCTGTATGCCTCATATGAGCATCTGACGAGGAATGAGTTATGTGTAATTCTCACATTTTTAATGACATTAAAAGGAAGTTGACCATGATCGCGCACTGTAAATCTTTTCAATCACACAGCTACATGCTCACCCCTACACACCCTTATACACCCTAGAAGCAGAGAAACATCTGTTGGTGATTCTTTGTGCTTTCTCAGGGAAGAGCCTTACGGAAATAATGGATCAACACTTGAGTCCAGGGCCTTTGATGATATGAACGCCTTTGGGCTGTTTTTGTTCAGGCTGTGGTCATTGATTCAGCCTTTTCAGTGCATTTTTGTTGCCTGTGTGTCAGCCTGCGCTGACAGAGCCCTGTGTGTAACACTACACCATGGAGAACAGCTTCAGAGCCGGATATGAAAATATATCACCCAAGCGCATGCCTGCCTCCTCCAAAACAAATCTACAAGCGAGCTGCCCAGAAACATGGCTGTGCAGCAGGGTGAATGATGAGGCGCTTTAATAAGGCCCAGAGGTGAGAGGAGGATGAAACATTTTCAAATAAATAACTTTAAAGGCTTGTTAATGCTCATTTTCAAAGGAATTACAAGGGACTTTTGATGATAGAGAATCAAAGTTCTACAATTTATCTTATAAGTGATGGACTTGGAGATGCCACACAGATACTTGATTGGCCGTGTGGTCCCTCATATACACACACACACACACACACACACACACACACACACACACACACACACACACACACACACACACACATAATCCATGTGATTGATGGTTTTCACTTTTTGTCAAGCTGTTTTAAGGGGTTATTTGAAGAAATGCTTCATAAAAACTGTAAAATCACCTTTTCTGTAAAACTTGAGTCATGGGATTCTATTTTTAATATTTTAACTTCAGCCATCTTTCAGATTAACATGCCATGCTTCCTTGGAAATACTGAGATAATTTCATGTCAAACAAAGTTAGGATCATTGTGAAACACACACAGACCTTTGTTTTTCATCCAGTTAGGTTTGAACCTGTGAAGCCAAATTACATCTGAACTAAATTATATGTATCATTACAAGGCTATTTGTTTCCAGACAAATTTAATTAGGAACATCCCAACTTGTGAGGAACAATCCAGCATGCGTTTCCATTATGCAGTAATGCACTGGACTGTGTACAGTGCACATGATAAAATGCAATGGAAATTGTATATATTTTATGTTTATGTATACCTGCATATATATCCTGCATATAGCTACTTTCAGTGTAAACCTACTTTATGCCAAATTAAAATCATTTTAGTTGAGTTTAGTAAGGACAACTCCAAACTTGTTTAACCAAATGTCTATTTAATCCTTACCAAATAGTACATAGGACTAGGAGTAAAATACAGTACAAAATAACTCTAATATTAGCAAACATACAGTAAACATCATTTAGATATAAAATCAATCAAAACTGAGACACTAGAAAGATTCAGATAAGAATTTACAGTTCTAGAAAAAAATAAGAGACTATAGTATTTTTTTTCTTCTTACAGGTGCATGTATTGGTGAACAGTTTTTTTTTTATATATAATATAACTATTGTTATTTAGTGTAATAGTTACTTAAAGGAAATGACAACATTACAACACAAAAAAACAAGATTTGCAGAGTTTTAATAACTCTGTTATAAACACAATGCAAATAATTTGTAACCAAATTGTCTTATTGCTTTGGCTAAATAATATTAAGAAATCACTATTTGGTGGAATAACCCCGATTTGCAATTACATACAGCTTTCATGCATTTTGGCATGCTCTCCATCAGTTTTTCTCATTGCTTTTGGGTAACTTTATACCACTCTTTTTTGCAAAAAAGCAAACAGCTCAGCTTAACTTGATGGTTTGTGACCATCCATCTTCTTCTTGATGACATTTCAGAAGTTTTCTGGGGTAAATTGCACTGGTCTCTTATTTTTTTCCAGAGCTGTTTGTTCTATACATTACAGCTCATAGCTTAAATAGCCAAGGCCTTTTTGCTAAGGGTTTAAACACAATGATTCCTCACCTGGGACATGGGGGTGGATAAAGACTATGAATACATAAAATAAAATAAAAACTGTCCCTGCATTCATTCAGGTATACACTTATTTTCCACAGTCTGTATTAATACATATAATTATCCTGTTCTTTGTTAAATTATTTTAGTTGCCAGTTTGGTACAGTTTTAGTTGTCACTTTTGAGCCTGTTTAATTTGACATCCCAGCTAGAATAGCAATGGAACTTGGCAAGTGCCCTGGAGCTTTCACTTTTCTAGTTAGTTTTTTTTGAAGGATTTCTGATTTGTCCTTTTACTGTAGCTGTTTCATCCCAAGATTTGTTAGATTTTAATAACTGTAGTTTTGACTTTACTCAGTGTAACTTAAGTATAACTGTATGATGTTTGATTCTGGGCACACCACAGACACGAGGCGAGGTCTTACGGGAAAAGGATCACTGGGAACAATTGGTAAAGGAAGGGATTTTAAGGAGGGAGGAAGAAAAGAAGGGAAGGAAAGAAGTGAGGGTGTGCACAGGCAGGTTCAGAGGCAGTGCCCCGCTGGCATGTGAGCACTCGGTTGGTGAGCGATGGAGGCGACAGAGTGGACCCTCCTGCAGGCTGCTCAATGCGACTCTCACAATTGACAATTTCACAATTGTTCCAGCTGGGAACAGCTTTGGTGTAAGTGAGGGGCGAAAAAATATTTGGGTGCACGACCATCATCAATACTTCTGTGACATAACTGTAACTAAATTATAAATCTTTTTGATAACAAATTACCTTAGAATTTTACTATGAATAAGTTTCAATAAGTAACATGTTTTCTATTTTAGTGTGTTTAGTGTGATAGGATAATGGAGCTCTGAAGCTGTATTTATACCACTGCAGTAATTTCACTTTAATATGTGTGAATTTACCAGCCTGCTGATAGTATTTCAGCTTATTGAAGCATTTATAATACCTTACCATGGTTTCATTAAGTTACGGATTCATTGCCTGGTAATTTACCAGAGGTGGTTGCCTTATGATGGCTAATAAGATCGACCATTCTTTAAACGGGAATTCAATGTATAAATGTAGATCTGAATTACTAGGTGCACAGAATTGGGAACTGAGCACAAAAAAAAGACAAAACACTATAGACAAAAAAACAAAACAATCTGAATGCCAGGTCTGTTGGTCTCTTGGTCAGGTCTGTCCTTGATTATAACATTCCTACTGTATATTAAACTGAGGGTTAACCAGGACAGACTGGAATATATAATATGTTACATAGAGTGTTAAACAGAGTCATGTGTTGGGGTTTAATAAACATGGTGCTTTCTGTACATTTGGACCACTTTGGGCACACATTGGATTAAATTTTACATATACAGTACAGACCAAAAGTTTGGACACACCTTCTTATTCAAAGAGTTTGAATTTTTATTATGCCAAGAAAAAAGCAGCTAAGTAAAGAAAAACGAAATGAAGGTCAGTCAGTCCGAAAAATTGGGAAAACTTTGAAAGTGTCCCCAAGTGCAGTCACAAAAACCATCAAGCGGCCAACTGGCTCACATGCGGACCGCCCCAGGAAAGGAAGTCAAGAGTCACCTCTGCTGCGGAGGATAAGTTCATCCGAGTCACCAGCCTCAGAAATCGCAGGTTAACAGCAGCTCAGATCAGAGAGCAGGTCAATGCCACACAGAGTTCTAGCAGCAGACACATCTCTAGAACAACTGTTAAGAGGAGACTGTGTGAATCAGGCCTTCATGGTAGAATATCTGCTAGGAAACCACTGCTAAGGACAGGCAACAAGCAGAAGAGACTTGTTTGGGCTAAAGAGCACAATAAAAAAACTCTTTAAATGAGAAGGTGTGTCCAAACTTTTGGTCTGTACTGTATGTTAGATTATATGTAGGGCATACATATGGTCAAAGTTGTAAATAAAATTCGGTACAGGCAATGATTGGATATAACAATAATTTAAATAATATATTGGATATAATTATAATGTAAAACTCAAGTTCTTTTAATTCACTTTCATATGCAGAAAAAAGTGAAATTAAGTGAAAAAAAATCTAATTATTAATTTTCTATTTTGTTTTACTTCACTATTTTTCACAAATTGTGAAGATGCTTGCGTTTGTTAATATTAGAAACATAGAGAGGTGTTTTGTCCTTTAGGAGTCCTCCCCACCCCCACCCCACCCCTCTCGCCAATATCATCTTTGAAGAAGACATAAAAAGGGCCCAGAATCTAGAGTAATAAACTAAGTACATGCTCATGGCAACTGTGGTTTCTCATCTACTACAGATGGTATCAGTTATGAGTGAAATAATTGGAAAATACCCAAATGCAATCAAAAAGTAATTAGAGATGCAGAAATTATAAATATTAAAGATAACAGTTAAAAAATAATGTGAAATGCATTCCGGGGGGTGGATAAATGTAAAGGTTTAAGCAAAAAAGTAGTATGTATTCTTGCTGAACCAATTGCACATAAAGTTACTTGCAGGCAGGCAAAAAATCACACAGTTAAAGTTCTGATTCATCTTCTCAGTGTAGCATTATATTCATACATTCATTTAGCATTTGAAGAGCACATGGCAGCATTTCCCGCAAACTCTGCCTGCACGTGTATTGTTGCAATGAGAACCGGAAAGCTGCAGTGAAACTAATGTTTTTGAGGATAAAAGTGGCATTGTTGGAGGACAGATGCTTCTCTCTTGTAAAAACCTGGGAAGCCATTTGTGTTTCGCATGGCTGCAGTAAACCCCCTCGAGCCCAGCTCAGTCTGATGTTAATTAGTTCATAAATTAAAGACATTGACTTTTTTGAAAGCCAAATGAATGGGAAAGACGAATGAAAAGATTGTGAATTAGGAACTTTCAGGGAAGAAAAAAATGAAGCTAGGCAAAAATAAACAAAAGGAAAAAAGCCAAAAAAGTACATCAAAGGAGGATCTAATTTAGCTGGCGTTTGAAGTGAAAAAGCTGAGTCTGGTTCCACACACCACATGGATTAATGGTGGAAGGGACAGCCGGTCTCTGCTCTCTCCAGCCTCCTCAGTGTCTTCTGTTGACCTGTGCCAAGGTTCATATCTTATAATGTCTTCTAAAGTGCTTCATGATTTTAATAAAAACAAATACGTTTGGTAACTATACATTTCTTCATTGTTAACTGTGGTTAGCATACACCTTGCACAACACACTGGTTTTTCCTGTTCCACGAGGGTAAAACAGAAGGAGAATTTGACCTTTTGAACAATGGTATTGACCTGTACAATATCACGAATTTGCATACATTTAAATAGTGAATTAGAGAAGAATCTTCAATTTTCAAATGTTTCAAATTCTTTTTTTATTTATCTATTTCGTCTCAGTCTTGTTGGATCTTACTGCTTTATATGTAATTACATGAAAGCTGTTTTTAATGTTGATTATATAACAGTGGAAAAGCACTTGTGCCTGCCAGAAATAGATATAAAAGATACTCAGAGGATTAGGTGCAGCTGTGGACTTTAGACACGAGTTTTGTTTCTGTGTAGAAATTAAACCAAGCTTCAACTAATAGTTTCTGAATGCCATGACCTTGTAGGTTGGCTGATTGAATCACAGTTGACATCTGTCTTTATTCAGTATTGATTGTGAAAGGTATGTGTGCTTGCTGCTGGAATTAGTGTCTTTTTATCGTTCAAATAATTAATTGCACTGCTACAACTATTACTTCAGTTATTGTTTTGATGTTGATAGTAAGAAATGTTTTTTGACATGTATTTATTTGCATGAATATTGATTTTGGGTGATACATTTATTTGCATATATAAAATAACTGTCTTTTTTAAATTACTTTTAGACACCACTTTTTGCCTGAGACTGCCTTACATGTAAAATAATATATTCCCATAATATATCAAACATTATTTGGCTAATAAACATAATAAAAGTTTCAGATATTTAGTTTTACATATTAAAAATTTGTTGTTTAAATATGCACAATAATATGAACAACCAATGAGTCTTTTCACTCCAGAGGGCACTTTAAGTCCAATTTTACATTATTTGTAAGACAACTTGGTTTTGAATCGTTACGGTTAGACTAAAAGCTGTTCAATTCATGTGACTAATAAAACAGCATAACTAAACTTATTATGGCTATAGGTGATCAAAAGTTTTAAAAAGTTTTACAAAAGTTTTAAAAAGTTGCTGATTCCCTAATCAGGTTTCACAACTACCTTGGAATTCCCTAGAAATTCACAGGTCTCCTGGAGTCTCTCAATGACCTTAATTTAAGTGAGTTTTTATTTTTTATTTTTTTACTTTATAGTGTTTGCTAAATTAACAATAAAATTAAATACCAACCTTAAATACTTGCTTTAACATAGAGGAGGAGAGCTTGTGTATCATTACATGTCTGTGTTCAGGATTAAAAAAGAGGTGAATGGGTACACAGTAATGAAATGGAGGATTAAACTGCTGTCAGTCCTTTCATGTCTGGAATGATGATCTGCTCAATTTCTGTTTGTCATCTGTTGAAATTTTATAATAATTGTTAATTTAATAAAATGGATTTTTAATATGATTAAAATAATCCCTACTGATCCAAATGCCATTGTGCTTGTTCTATTGTTGTTTACTTTTTACCTTCTGTGATACCAAGAGCTGGTAGCCGAAAGAATCATTTTTATGCAGATGACAGTGGAGATTAATAAACAATAGGGATTACATTCCATTAAATTGAATTAAGATTATTGTTTTTGAGGATTAGAGACTTATGGCCATGACAGAGTCCTGCTCTCCCTCTGTTCTCTTCTCTGACTGAAGAGAAGTGTGTTTAAACTCTCGATCTTCTAGTGAGTAATATGTGACATTTACATTTCATTAATTTGGTTGATGCTTTTTATCCAAAAGCAGCTCACACAGCTCACAGGTAAGACAGAATAAAAGATGAGCAGTTCAAGGCAGGTTGGCAGCACTGGGACTTAAAATCACAACCTCCTGGTCAATAGACCAAGGCCTTAAATACTGAGCTACAACTGGCCAGCTAACACTGCTTCTTTACAGGTCACTGTAGACATCCATATCCATAATAAATAAAATTCACACTAATAAATTTCTTTGGTATTAAGGGTTTTTGTTAGATTTTCATTTTTCTAGTTAGAATTATACAGACAAAATCTTCAAGTGCACAGTGTCCCATTGTCAATATTGTCTGTATACACACTTTTGCTGAGCACTTATTTTTGTGCGTAGGTAAAACAGAGCTCACTCCGCTCTCACATCGGGGTGGTCCCTCAGGATACGGTTCTCTTCAATGACAACATCCGGGAGAATATCCGTTATGGAAGAATCAGTGGCACTGACCAGGAAGTGGAAGAGGCCGCATTGGCTGCCGACATCCACCATAGGATCTTGTCCCTTCCAGATGGTGCGACACTTCACCTCAAGAGAATTAGAATAATATTATTCTGTATAAATATCCAGAAATCTAGATATGCCAACAAATTATAAGTGTTACAGTTTTTGAGATCATTTTTGAAATCATTTTCAGATTGTATTTACATAGAGCCGTTTGACTAATGGTATTTTTTGCTTCAAAACACTCTCAGTGGTTTTGCTTACTTCTTTTTAAAAAATGTCAACATTTTATATCTTGTGCATGAATACTTCTTAAATGGTTTCGACTACAAAAGGTCTTTTCAATAATCTTTTATTCACATTAGCCCTTGACCTAATTAGTGAAAGAAAATAAAGTACATTCTATTAATCTGTGTTACGAAGAGAATATTACTCACATGTGCCTGGATACAATATACTTTATAAAAGAAATGACAAAATATGCTTTTATGAATCATGAGTTTATAATATAAACTACACCACTGTATTCCATACATTACCATCAAACAGGAGCTTGTAGAAACATAATGCACCTACTGTAGATGTAAAGTTCTTTTGATGCACACTAAAATAACATCTGTGATGGATTCATCTCTTTAGATAAGTAGGTAGTTGTTAATGTGTGTATGAGAAACAGGTGTCTGTGATTCTATCTCAGGATATGACACTCAGGTGGGGGAGAGGGGCCTCAAGCTAAGTGGGGGTGAAAAACAGAGAGTGGCCATCGCTCGCACCATCCTCAAAGGCCCCAGAATCATCCTGCTAGATGAGGTTAGTAATGTCATATCAGTTTAAAGTAGTGCTTCTGTTCGTATTCATACTGTACATACATATAAAAGCACAAGCTAGTTATGGGTGGATGTGCTTAAATTTGACACCTAATTATTATCATTAAGATTTGTTAGCTCCAAGCAAGTCCTCTCACATAAATACACCTTCTGCTTCTAGGCCACATCTGCTTTGGACACACAAACAGAGCGCAACATCCAGGCTTCGCTTACCAGAGTGTGTGCCAGCAGGACGACTATTGTGGTGGCACACAGGTACTCTTCGTCTCATTTAGCTTATCAACTTCAAGAAGATTATTAACCTTATCCTTGTCATGTGTGCTTAGAGTACAAGGTGCTTACAGTTAAGATGCATTTGAATGTGATCAAGAATAGCTGTGACCCCATTCACCCCATGCCCTCTGTGGTCCAGGACATGAAAGAAAGAAAAAAATCCTTCCATCAACTTCTCTAAATCCACAGCTTTATCCCTTTGATAACATCATGTATTGATATGGACTTCATTGTGGCCATCTGGCAAAGATCTCAGTCACTAATTAAATTAATCTGTTTGTCCTAAAATCCAGTGGCCTTCAAATGACTTGTACAGAACATATAACCCTCTAAAGTGAGTCCTTTACCATCTGGAGTTAGGAATCCTACAAATATTTGAAGGAAAATAAGATGACTTGCCATCACTCATGTGAAGTTTTAAATATCAGCACCAGGCTTTTTATAAAATATCAGTCCGGGTCACTCAGTGTTTCCACAGACACCCCTTTAATTTGGGTCTGGGCATACTTGCTGAGGAATTAGTTTATATATATATATATATATATATATATATATATATATATATATATATATATATATATATTTTTTTTTTTTTTTTTTTTTAATGCTTGAACTCATTAACACACCGCCTCTCTTATTTATTAATTTTTTTATATTCTCCTCTACTTCTGCCACTATGTCTCTCTTTATCCATCTCTATCCCTTCTCTTGTTTGTCCTGGTATTCTTTCTTTTTCCTTTCTTCTTCCCCTTCTACCGTTTTCTTGCCATTTTATTACTATCATTCAGCCTCTTCTTTCCTTTTTCATCTTCACAATATTCTTTCCCCTCTTTCTTACTTTCTTCTTCCCTCAGAAAATTGTAAACACGTCGTGATCAGAGTCTGCATGCTTTGATCCCGTCCAGCCTCTGAGACTGTGGTGCGACTTTGATCTGTTTTGGGGTGGTGGTTGTGGGGGGGACAATCAATAAAGAAGTCTCAGCGCTTTTGTTTGAAGATGAAGGGTGACTGTGTGAGAAGATGTCCCGCACAAGGGTGGGGTGTGAATTAAAAGGCATTGCGGGGTGTGTGTGTGCGCGCGTCTGTACGTGTGTGTGCAAGTGTTATGGACCACTGTGTTTAGCTAAGTGTTCATTCGAACAATGCATGAGATTATTTGTTTCTCTTTGTGTTCGTGCAGGGCAGGGGAGTTCATGGTATTTGCATGATAATAGATGAACTTCAATTAATGCATAAGTGATCTATGCTCTCTGTATAACACGCCTCTTGAAGCTTATAGACGGTTCTCCAAACAAAGTGCTAGATTGTTTGTTCTCTGTAGTTTTTTTCTTTGTCTTCGTTCTCATAAGCAATATTATCCTATTTTTTTAAAAAGTCATCATTATGGCTCCTCTGTTTGCAGATTATCCACTATAATTGCGGCAGACCTGATTCTGGTTCTGCATGAAGGCCAGATTGTAGAGCGTGGAAGGTTTGTAAAAATATTTTTTTTTTTTTTTTTTTTGTAAGTTGATTACCATAGTATAATAGAATTATCCGTAAAAGAGAAGACATGTGAAACTGTCTCTGTTCTGTTTGAGTGAAATCCCTTAGACTTGCTCAGGAAATAAACCATAGAAGACATGCCAGGACAGCCAGACTCAGGGTTCAGTGGGCTGAACTAAGTGAAGCATTAGTTGTGAAGGTGTGTTTGAGTGTCTGTCTGAGCGTGCATACACAGCCCTCGGGTGAGGCTGTTCTGAGGCCCAGATCATGTAGGGTGTGGGCAGTTCGGACACTTAGAGGCCATATCCTGTGTTTAAGAAGATGAGCACAAACTCAGCCAGCCCTGAGGTAAAGGCTACTGATCGACGGATAACACTGAAGAGACTACACACACTCCCTTGCTAATGGCGTTTTTTTCATTGACTCCAACCCAACAACTCCCATGCAAGCTGCTCCACACAGTTTTATCCTTTTACCCTTTGATATATGATTCGTCAGCCACCCCCCAGAAACACAGACATTCTCATATACACTCACATGTACAATCGCACAGCCTATAGGGATGTAACTTCATACCTTGCACATTCAACCCTGACTGACACTGCGATGTAAACACACACAGGCTTTTAAGCCACAAGGCCTGCATATCAGAATACACTTGCACATTCATTCATCTTCTCTCATACATGCAGGAAATGAAGAAAAGGTGAAAGGGTAATGCTTTTAGGAAGGAAATGTTAATTTTTAAAAGTCCCTATGCTAGAAGCCATTTGCATGAACAGGTGACTGTCCATGAACACTAAGTTAAGGAGAAAAAAAATCTTCCTGCAATATGATGTGATATTTCAATACAAGCAGACATTACTGTTGCTCCTTTAGCTCCCTGACTGTACAGTATAACCCAGTCTAAAACTTAACAGTGCAGTCTTCCTTCAGATTAATTACAGATGGAGTGTATTTGACCTTGGACTCTCCAAAGCGAAACAGATTCAGCAGAAACAGATTTTACAGAAAAGGCCAATGGACCAAAGAGGCCCCCACCCGCATTATTCCCTCACCATTAAATGATTTCTGGAAAACCAAGAATATAGCTTCAGCGTGACATTGAGACATGCAGTGTAAAGCTCAGTGTCTGTTTATTGGTGTTGCAGGCACGAGGAGCTGCTGGCCATGCACGGACTGTATTCAGACATGTGGCAAAAACAGCAAAAGCAGCAGGATCTAGAACCAAGTGCTTCCTCAGGTGCAGAAACAAAAGAGCAGCAAGATCAAGAATGATTGAATCCGAGGTAAAAGCGAAGGATCCAAAAACCTAAATATTTCATGTGACCTCGGTCAGTAAAAAACGTATCCAAGGATGTCTCTTGATAAGGGTCCACTGTTGAGCAGCTATTGTGCCAATTGTGTATTATGTCAATTGTGACTTTAAATTCATGACACATATAACATGCTGACTGTAAATGTGAAAATATTTGTATTACATAAAACTCAAATCTGTGCTATTGGGTGATTTAGATATCTGTGCCTTCTCAGGGAACCCTTTTGATTATCTCACCAAACTGGTGCCATCAGCTGTATACCTGTGAATTATCTGTGGTGTATTGCTCTAATACTAACAACCACATTTGACTTGTTTGAGGTGAGGTACAATTTAGATGGACATTTGTTTGTCTACAGTGTCACTAGAAAGCTTGAGAACCCTTGGTAATGTTTTTGATTTCCTCATATACAGTATTTGACCTGGAACGTGATCTTACTGTATCTCACGTCTTAAAACTAGATGTAAATAACCCATTTAAACAAATGACACAAAAAATTACAATGTTTAATACATTGATTTGTTTTAGCAAAATTATCCAAAATTAAGTATCTTTATTGAGAAGACAAAGAGCAAAATGAGCATCAACCAAATATTTCTGGTAACTACTGAGCAATCAATCATACAGAAAGGACTGGAGAAATGGTGGCCCTTTGCTCAGTACAAAACTCAATGCAGTGACCATAAAGGTCCTTCCACAACACTCCTGTTGGATTAAGGTCTGTACCTTGAATTGGCCATTGCATAAATTTCTTCAACCAATTCTTTGCAGACACACTTGTCCTTGTCATTCTGCATTACCCAATTACATTTAACCTTTAGTTCCTGGATAGATATCTTGACATTTTCCTCTTCCTCTTCCCTATCCTGCCATGCACACTGAACAAGAACAGTGTTTGCTGGATGGTGGGCTCATGAACATTGACATTACTCATTACAAGAGTGGACTGTAGGTTCTTAGATGTTCCCCTGGGGTTCTTTGTAACTTTTTGTAGAACTATTTGCCGTGGCTTTGAAGAGGTTTTGTTGGACAAACACTCCTTAGAAGAGTAACAGGTGGTGCTGAATTTCCTCCATGTGTGCGTCTTCTGCCTCACAGTAAATTGGTGGGGTACAAATTGTTTTGAACCTGTTCCAAACTGGTGAACTCATTTCCTGAGCCTCTCAGGGATCTCTTTTGATTGAGCCATGGCACAGGTTTACAAACCTGTTTGGTGAAAACAGGACTTTAACAGTGAAGACCAAAGTTTGTGTGTGTGAATAATGGGAGGGCCTGATAAACATATTTTTGATGACTATCAAGGGATAAACCCGTCTTCAGTTACCTCTCAAAATGAGCTTGTAGTCTAAAATGTTGTTTTTTTCCCAACAAAAATATTCAATGTTGGATAATTTTGCTTAACAAAAAAATTAAATACCACAACAATTTTGCATCATTTGTTTAATCAGGTTCTCGTTATATAATTATAGGACTTGGATGAACATCTGACCAAATATAAGAAAAAAAATCATAAAGGGCTCATAAACTCTCTAGTGAAACTGTCCTTTAAAGAGTTGAATGAGGAAAGGTAGATGATAAGTGAAACTCTGAATTTTGAATTTTATCGTGTTTCACTGCTGCTGATGTAATAAAGCTCAACATGTATTGTTTACATTGAAATAAATATTGATTATGTACAAAAGTTAATTTATTTTGAGTATTTACACAAGGTCACACAAGCTACAATTTAACAGTTGAGATGAGGACATTTATTATCCCCTTAATTTACATTTAGCACAACAAGACATTTACAGAATCCTGGTCTATACAAAAATATTTCTTCACTCGGCTGGGTTTTAAACCAGCTTGTAGTCTATTAAGCTATGTTTAGCTAACATGCACCAAACATGGTTTAAGGATGTTTGTAAATAGGAAAGAGGTATGAGGGTATATAATAACTCACTTGGATCTCACAACAGGTTTTTATTACATTATGTATACAGATAAGCTTAATCAGAACTATAAGGCCAAACCTGGTCGGAGCCTTTGTGTAAAAAGATTCAATGATTTGTTGTTTTTATTATTATTCCTATCTTTTTTTTATTAATCATTGAAAGTTTCTACTTAAATTACAGCAAGACCTGTGTGACAACTACATGTCCTCCCGTAGTTTGTGTTCTGTGACCAACAGGCCAACACTGATACAGGTCAGCCTGCTGGGGGACAAAAAAGGTTAACAAGAACTCATTTGAAACAGAGAGCGACAGTAGCCTTGGATGGGGCAGACACTGCTGAAGATACACTTCTCATGACTAATTGATTCCAGTGTCTAGGCTGCTTCATGGTGACTGCAAGGGAAACAGAGATTTGTCCTGTAGTTTCAGACTGGCATAGTCACTGTGGTTTATCTCCCGGGAGTGGCGTGAGCACTGACCCATGACGGGATACTCTGAATTTGCAAGAGCACAGCTGCCCGCTGGTTGAACCTTCCCAGGGGGTAGACAAAAATACTGGAGAAACCAAACACTGGGATGCTGTCTCCTCGAATGGAGGGCTGAGGTTCAGAGTGCAGACATAATGCATAACACGACTCCTGTGGCTTCCACAGCAGGCTGTTTCTGTTCAGCCATCTCTTCAGGGTCCAAGCATTTTAGGCAGATTGGATCCCGCTAATGACAGTTTAACCAGTACTTGAGCAACAATAATTTATACACATTGTTTTTCTTGTCTAACAGCTTTCTAAAGTTACCGCATGAATCTAATGTTACAACCAAAGATCGAAAGCTGGAGTACATAACTAGGGTGACCAAAAGGTCCTGTTTGGCATATCTAGCCTTCTCTAGTTGAGATTAGATACTGGTAGTAAAGTTGATGTGGCTGCACCAGTGGAATAATCATGGTCTCTCGGTTTTTCTCGCAGTTTTAAGACTTTTGACGGCCCTTGTGCCACAGTGCTGTGGGCAAGTTTTGACAGCCCATGTACTCCTTCTTCATCTCAGCCTCTGATAGCGGTGGCGTAGAGTTACAGGGAGCTCCAGACAGGGTAACGTTCAGCAGGCTTATCCCATCACCCACATGAGGCATTACAGCATTCTGGTCATGGAAATGAAGAGGAGGGACGAAAAACATTAGTGTATTTCATATATGACACCAGTGATTACAGAAAAAGTTTATTTTCAAGTGAGTTTTACCTCACTGAGGTGGTCGATGAGACAGTGAGATGGGTGCAAAGAAGCCCAAAACTGGGCCGTCTTCACCCACGGCAGGCCATTGAGCAACACCACATTGAGGTGTTTGAGAGAGCCCTTTAATCTCTTGGTAAGAACTCCAGTGTAGCTCTGCTCAACAAAGAGCAGCACTCGACTTGCCCTGCAGCCTGCAAGGTCAGCCAGCAGCTCACTTACTGCATAGCGCTCCTTTAGATCTGCCTAGACAGATGGAAAAAACATTTTTTAAACACCTTTAACTTGCCTGGACAATCTTGAACAGAACTAGGCAAAAAACAACAACAACAATGTGGCTGCAGAGTTTATTTTGTTGCAACCAAACAGGCAACACACAGCACAAATACTGTAATTCAGTTGGGAGAAGACAATTCTCACAAATCAGGTTCTCCACAGAGTCTCATGAGGTTTCTCACAAAACATGGCCATGACCCAGTGACTTTCACAGTAAAGCCTTTTGCCTGACATTGCATTTACTTGCCACTAAGAACTGAATCGATATTGTAGGGAAAATGTACAGAATGTTTCAGGTCTTAGGTAGCCTGTAGACAAAGACTCTGAGGCTAAGACTATTTGAAGTTTAACCGAAAAATTAAAACAATGTGCAAAAAAAAAAATGTCTGAAAAATTTTTACCTACAAAATACTGTATATCCATGTTTATCTTATTCTTCTGCACATGCACTAGATGTTGTAGATGGTGTTACTATTAGTAGTATTTTTTTTAATTTTTCAAATAAAATACTAAATCAAGACAATTTAACCCTTAATCACATCTTCTATGTACTACTAGTTTGTTTCATCTATCCATATAATTATTTATTTTTTATTTTTAATGTAGGCAGACTGTCTGGTGGTCCTAAGCCTGTGTGGTCCTGGTTCTTCAAGCCTTCTCCTTTGTCATTCCCATCCTTGTCTAGGGATCAGGTTGTTGCCTTTGTCCCTGGAGAGTCTGTGCCTATTGTTACAGAAGGAAGGGCTTTACCACACAGTCTGGACCCTTCCGTCTGCCCAGCTCTAAGCATATGGCAGGGATTATTGACCACCTTTAGTAATGGAACGTGCGATTTTACAGAGGTCAAACTAATGTACTCTAAGAGTGAAATATAATTAAACGTGTCCTTGCTTTCTTGAAAGAGTTTAAAATAATAGTTGAAAGTTATTTTTTTAGTTATGAGGATTGATGTATATATTGTTTTGTAAGATCAGAATATAGCTGAATGTTTCAGGATTACAGTAACTATTTTTTGACACACTATCAGTTTTATGAACTGTAAAGGAGTCTGAGGCCTTGTGAAATGTGACTTAAAGCATTTTAAGTGAAGCACTTCCCACATCGGATGCTTCTTATATAAAACTGTTTAATTACCCAGCGCTGTGAAACCGAACCTAAATATGAGGGTAAGGAGATAAGCGCTTAAACACCAAAGAGAGAAGTACATTCCAGTTCCTTCCTTTTTTTTCGTCAACAAAGGGAACATGGAGATGAGAGGAGACTAGAAAGAGGTATTTATCCCACTTCTGTGACTGAGCGCCTTCCTTGTTGTCTCTTTGATTAGGCAACAGGCACTTTGAAGTGGTGGGCCGTTCTGCTTTATTAAGGGGCACATTTAATTTATTAACAGGAAGATAAGAGATCACTCTTGCATTCCAGTGGTCTGTCTATTGATCTGCTTGTAGCTGAAGCACCATGTCACACAAGTACGGCTATGAAAAATAAGACTGTGAATTGTATAAAAACCATGAAGGATGTGAAATGCCTTGTACTGAATTATAACAAAACCAGCATACAAGAAAAGCTTGATTTTATTTATGCAGTTGACACAAGAGTTATGGACCCTAGTTTAAGCCCTGATGCTGTTGTAAAACACAATATTATAATCTAGAAACATCCAATTGAAAACATATGCTAAACCTAATTTAAAAACAATTAGGGCTTTTATGATTCTTCACTTCGCTTGAGCTTATTATAGTATAGTGATTATTGGTCATGTGAAAATGAGTAACGTTTCCATAGCCTAACGAACTCACAATGCCGTTGTTGTTGCGGTCCCATAGCAGCATGGTTCCGTCATTGCGGGTCGGGCTGTTTAGGTAAAGGACAAATGTGTCTGCACAGTGCTGCTTGCGACAGATATAGGAGATGTGGTTCCTGATGACTTCCTTTTCTGTGGCTGGATACATTCCTTCTGTCTCTTTAGCTACAATAAAACACAGTGGTAAATTGGACTACAAAAACATGGCTAGATATATTTCTGCAATTCAAAAATTCCATGATCCATCACCCACAAGGTTTGAAAATTAGTTTATTCTGATCTACAGCAATGTGCAAAAAATATTAGACAGATACAAACTTTGTTTTTTCTTTGGTTTGTTTTTTAAGTTTCATAACTATTATTTAATTAGTACAAAAACATTTCTGATTTTCAAACTTCAGTATTCCACCACAAAAATGTAAATTTATAGAAGAATATTTGTATTCCAATATTGTAAGCAACCACTTTTTAGGAAAAAAGGCAAGCTGCTGGGTTTTAAATGCACAATGGAAGCAGGTGCAACAGACAAAATCCTCAGAAGGTTAGTGGTTTTGTACCTAATGCTAAAAGCGTCCTTGAACCATTGTCACACCAAATCTTTTTTTTTTTTTTTTAAGGCATTATTGATCTACAGCTTTTGTTTGCATGTGCCCAAGACTTTTGCACAATACTGTTTGCTGGATATCTTTTAGTACAATATGCAAATGTATATCAAAACCTGGTTCTTACCTGCTACCTGCCCATTTCCAGCAAAGAATGTTTTAATGTGATCCTTATGAAAACCATTGTTTCTTAGCATCTGGTAGAAGAGCAGCAGATTCTGCTCATGATGCTGGTATATGATCTGTTCCTGCCAGCCACCTGATCATAAAAACATACCAGAGTTACAGGACATGTCAGAGAGAGTGCTTTAGTTCTAGCAAGCACACTATTACTGATTAGATTCCCCTATACAAACAATACCAATACTCTTGATCCTAACAAGTAATATCATACAGCTAATTAATATTAAAATTATACAAGATTTTAAATCAACCTGAGAGCAGTACTGCATGGTCACAGGTCTGGTAGAGGCGACAGGAGAGATGTGTGGCGAGAGGTTGCTGGTGGCAACGACGTGTGTTTTTATTGAGCTCACAGCTAGAGATGGGCACACTTGGACTGGTGAGGGGCAAAGGCTGTGGGCATTTAGCAAACTCTGGACGATCTGTTACAGAAGTGACAAAATTTTCATACAATTTACAGTATGAATACAAGAGTATTTGAAATGATTTTTAAAAAAATATTGACAGTCTAACATATGATGACTTCCAGTGTCAAACTAAAAGCTCCTTTTTACATTGTTGCACTCAAGTGATGTACTAAACTAGACTGAGTGTAACTACATTTAGCTGTTATAATATATAATTTTTTATATATATTTTAAATATAGATTTTTTTTACAAATTAAACATGATTTAAGTTTTCCATTTGGTAATTTGGCATTTTGTATTTTGTTATTTCAAAAGCAGCCAGTGATGAGTTGAAAATATGGTCCTTATTGAGCTTTGTGATCAGCTTTGTTGACTATTTAACTATGTAACAATATCACAAGAAAAGTAACTTAGCCATTGACTGCAACAAATCTTTGAAGATTCCTCTCTGATTTTGTAGCTCACTTCAAGATGAAGCGAGCTACACACAAGCTAGTGAGCTTCGTTAGGTACACTTCATTTCTAGGTTGGTCTCGCTAGAATTTCTACCAGACAAAGCATGTTAGGGAAAATTGAGGTCACTCGGTCATGTCCATCTGAGACGCTTACTCACCCACACAATGTAGGAGCTGCGTTCGGTTGCTGTCCCTCACTCCCACCACTCGGGGCAGGAAGTGGATCTCACAGAAGCCAATGCTACGCTCTGTATGGCTTGTTTTGGATGCTGCACTCCTTCGAATCAGTGTGCGGTCCATAGTACGGTCACTACGGCTCCTTCTCCGCTTCAGTTGGTTCTGACAGCGAGTCTTCAGGGCCAGTGTCATGCACTCCTCTCCTGTAAACCATTACAATTATTCTATTCAGCTCAATTTAATTCAGTTTCAGTAAATCTAGATGTTGTCACAAAGAAGCATAACAGAAATACCAGTTATAGACTTAGATTTAGATTCTGTGTTGTGAAAGAAACTTCCTGAAATGACATCATGAACAATCCTTGAGAGGAACCAGACTCAAAGGTGAATATTACAAATATTGTATACTATAAAGTCATTACATTAATAACTATTTATTACTTTTTCCATTTTAATGTACCGCATAAGCATCATAGTCTTTATCATGAAGTTTTTCAAGGAGGTGGAATAACATGCATGCATGCCTCTGGTGTAGTTTAGATAATTTTATTCTTTTCTGAAATTCACAAAACTTACATGATGTCACTGACATACCTTTTAGGGAATTTTCCTTTTCATGTGATTTCTACTGTCCATTTCAAATAACTTTGTTTTACAAACATTTTACATTCACAATCTTTCATTAGTCTACCATTTATCCTGTTTTGGACTATCTTGATATAGTAGTTTTGGAAAATAAGCCAAAGCTATTTTCAGGTAACATAGACTGGATCTGAGCCAGGACATAGTACCATAAGAATCGCTAATAATAAACCATTATTAAGTCCACTTAATGTAATTTCAGATAATTTGTAAAATTGCCGTGACTACAATTATTATTATTTGCTTTCCATTGGCTTACTGACACAACATCAAAAGCTTTACTGTTTTTTCTTTCTGTGGTCACTTACTTTCTCCACTCCTTTTTAATCGCCCAAAGAGTCCTTGGATGATTTTTAACGTGCACAAAAAAGGGTTATCTCCTCTCTTTCCACTTCAAGATTCAATAGATTCTAACCAAATAAATGCTTTTAGTTCTACACCACAATTATGCCACAGTGAATGAGAAGTTAGAACGTCTGATCTTTATTTACAATGTTATCTATCTATCTGTCTATCTATCTATCTATCTATCTATCTATCTATCTATCTATCAATCAATCCATCCATCCATCCCGATCCATTTCATATACATATTGTGATGATGATATGGAGTTTGTACTGTTTTAGGACAGCTACCCAAATGACACTGACAGCGTGAGTTAGCAGATATTACAGAGGAAGTAAATTACTACCTACTACTACTAAAATGGGCTAATGTTACAAACAGAACTATATACACAATAGTGTGCAAAAGTCTTGCAGAACTATGCTTGCAGAAATGGAGAAAACAATGGGCTATACAAATACTGTTATAAAAAATTAAAAATGTCTGAAGGTTTTTCTAAGCATCTTGGAGAACCTGCCTCAGACATTCTTGGAGACTTTGTTGCACTCCTGTTTCTCAGAACATCAGAAATAGGTTTTATTCTTTTTCCCCAGGACAGTTACCAAATTTACTGCAATATTTTAGTAGTAGTAGTATTGTAAAGGTTTATTAACCCAACAATGCACATCAGTAAATAAACATTTTAGACAAATCTGTATTAAAACACACACACACACACACACACACACACACACACACACACACACACAAAGTGCCCATGGCTTTTGCACAGTAGCTGCTGTTTATGTAATTTTGTAATAATGTAGTAATAAAAACTTTGCACAATTTAGGAATAGTAATAATCTACCACTACTGATACTACTACTGTTACTTGATTTATTTCAATATGACTAATTAAATTAAATGATTACACATAAGCAAGCTGAAAAAAAAGTTTTCTAAATAGCTTATTTATTTATTTATTTTAAGTTTCTGTAAGTTAAAATACATCCTCTGCACCAGAGAGAGATCACTCACCCAGATAAATCCCCTCCATGTGTGCGCACTTTTTCTTGGCCACATTAAAGTCCACGTAGAAGAGCAGCACGGGGTGGCCGAAGCTCTCTCCGGGACTCGGGTCCAGCACGAGCACGGCGTCATGCGCGCTCACGTCGTGGAAGCGCTCCCGCTCCGGCCCGCGCTCAGCCGCCGACGGTCCCGCGCTCTGACTCGCTTTTAACGCGGGATGCGAGTCGGGCAGGATGGCGAGCACTTTCCCCGAGCCAGGCTCGGACGTATACACCGCTATTCCGCTGGGGTGGAGATGAGCGAGCCTGCGGCACTCGCTCTCCGGTAAGGCCACCTTGCGGCACAGGTGCACCTTCAAGTACTGCAGTCCAGCTTTCACCCAGCGCTCCAGCCGAGCCGCTTTCCCCTGCACGCCGCGGTGATCCGCGTGCACCAGCAGCACCAACACCAGAACCGAGACGCGCGCAGCCTTCTGGAACTTCATGCTTTCCGTCGGTCAAAGCGACTAAAACCTCTTCTCTGCGCTCTGCTCTTTAGGTTAAAACGCGAATCAGCTCTTTAAAGTTCCTTTCGGATGACTGGAATGGGTGACTGCGCGATCAAGTGGGAAAGATACGACACTCCTTCATGAAGAGAGGCATCCAAGTGGATCGGAGCAGCAGCATCCAGACTGAAAGTCAATGCAGGAGTAACTCCATCCCACAGGCGAGGACATCCCGGTATATCAGGAGGAGGAGGAGGAGGAGGAGGGGAAAAAGGAGGAGGGAGACGGTTGAAGAGGACCATGAGGATGATTATCTCACCTGTCACTTAGATGCAATCATTTCAAGTGGCCAACAGTTTGCAGGTGCACTGACTTCGGCAGTCCTCGTCGAAATTGCACGACTTTATGGAGATTTTATTAATAACTTTTCAGGAATATAGAGATAGACAATATACGTTTATTTAAATGAATGTTATACAGTCTTCTATTCCTTTTATCCAGTTTCAGATCTATTATAATGTGCTGTTTCAAAATGACAAAGCCTTCACTTTACCTGTGCGAACCTTTTTTAAAAACTGAACCCGAAGGAGGATCAATAAAAATAATAATAATGAGAAGAAGAAGAAGAAGAAGAAGAAGAAGATCATACAGGCGGCTTACTGGTTAGCACCGTTGCCTTGCGCCTCCAGGATCTGGGTTGGATTCCCACCTCACTCCTGTGTGAATGGAATTTGCCTGTTCTCCCCTGCTTGGTGGGTTTCCTACGGATGCTTGGGTTACCTCAGACAGTCCCAAGACATTCAGATTAGGTTAATTGGTGTTCCCAAGTGTGTGAATGAGCATGTAAACGTGTGTGTATGTGTTTGTGTGTGCCCTGCGATAGATTGGCACCCCATCCAGGGTGTACCCTGCCTCGTGCCCTAAGTCTCCTGGACCCTGTATACAGGATAAACCGGTAGAGAAGATGAGTGAGTGATGATAGCATACAGAATAATGGTAAAATAGCACATTTATAATAAGAATAATTGATCAATGTTCAAGTAAAATTGTACTGCTACTGTATCTTAAAAACAGCAGTTGAACCATTTAAAACTCAAGCAATAAAACTAATATTAATAAATTATTAATAAATATTTTTTGATGCTTGATTTTGTCATGTGCATCAGTAAGCCTTGGCCATCCATGATCCTGTCTCCAGGTCACTGGTTTTCTTTCCCTGAAACACTCTTGGTATGCCCTGACCACTGTAGCCTGGGAACATCCCATGAGAGCTGCAGTTCTGGAGTTGCTCTAACCTAGTCCTCTAGCCATCACAATTTGGCCCTTGTCAAGGTCACTCAAATCCTTTGCTTGCCCTTTTCCCAGAAAAAAAAGGTCATTTGACACTGTCTGTGAGAAGGAACAACTTATAATGGCTAGACAACTGGGGCAGAGCATCTTCAAAACTGCAGCTCTTATGGAACGTTCTGGTTCCTTTCTGTTGTGGTCAGCTTTGATGTTTTTCAGCAATTTAAGACACATTGGCTTCTCTGTGGGATCGGATCAGACAGGATGGCCTTTCATTCTCACATGCATAGAAAAGCCTTAGTGATCCTGCCACCAGTTTCCTGGTATATAATTGATAATCAATGTTCTTCAACACTCC
>JAAGKR010000008.1:429343-477402 GCA_011419295.1 Clarias macrocephalus | reverse complement strand
CCCCCCCCCCCCCCCCCCCGGCCTGGTTTCAGTGGTGTTAGTATTGTGGCTGATCGGTGTAAAATGCTGCATATTTATTTCTATGTGCATGTGTGTAAAAAGAAACCTTCTTAGAGAAAGCAATTATGTATTCTCCTTTCAGCTGGTAATCAGTTCCGCTTGTGTTATTTGGCATTTTGGTTTGTCCATGTTCAGACACTCCCCACCCCGAAAATACAGTGACTGTCATTCAAATACTATGGGTAAATTTCAAACGACAGGTAGTATAACCCTTTGGACTGTGGGAGGAAACCCACTGGGGAGAAAATGTAAATTCCATGCACACAGACCTGAGACAGGAATCGAACCCTCGACCCTGGCGGTGCATGGTGACCGAGCTTAAAATTAAGCCACCATATCACATTATTAGATAGAATAATAGATATTATACATGGAGCATTAATACAAGATACAAAAATAACAAACACTTTAGAATTCCATGCTAAAATTCAACATTACTGTGAGGGTTATAAATAAGCTATTTGATGACGCATATAGGCTGCGCACAATATTGTACAAAACATCAGTCCTGAGTGATTTATTTAATTTTACACCAGGCTGCTCACAGGTGTGTGTGCGTGGGTGTGCGTGAGTTGCGCGCATTCTTGTTGTGCTGCACGTTGTGTGTATGGTTGCTAGGAGACAGGCAGAAGCTCACCAAGACAAAAACTAGCGCGGGTTTTTTTTTTTTTTACGCAGGAGCAAAGCTTCATTATGGACGCCCGGTGCGCCTCACAGCTCAAGCTACTGCTCCGAAATGTAGACAGAAAAGCTCTTTGACATTCAGCTCAGGTAAGAAACGGTGTGAACATTTCTGACGGTTTTGTGTACCAAGCAACTTAATATTAATTTCATTAACAATACTAAACACCACAGATTTGCTGCTGTAGCTAGCTTCCCGGTAACAGCACCAGGCCTGGTGTTTGCTAACCGGCTAACGTTAGCGTGGTAGCTTAGCTGTAGACACCGGAACGCTATACTGTTGTTACTTGTTTATTTATAGCCATATATACTATTTATTTGAAAAATAGCCTCTCGTCACAATGCGTATTTGTGTTATCAACGCCGTTCTTCTTCCCCATGTTCCCTCCCCTGAGCCTTGCGCTAGCCCGCTTGCTAACACTGTCACAGGGGTGCGTCCCAAATCGAAAAAAGAGCGCCTTAAACAATGTCAAATTAATACACAGGCAATGGGGTCCTGCCTATTTCTGACACACTCCTTTTAGTGTGTAGCGAATGGTTTGAGACGCAGCCTCGGCGTAATAATAAAGTAATCTTTCAACTACGACTGGTGAATGCCAAAAACTCACCATGTTGTATATGTATAGTACTAACAAGCGTGTATAAACTTATTATTTCATGCTACTTGCGTAGGGAGTAAATAAGCCGATCGGGCTCAAGCTACTACTCGCTTTCTACAGCGCATGCGCAGTGCGAGCCTGGTTTTGGATAACGCGGCTATTGACAGTCACAGGCCCGTGGTCCACGTGCGCTCCGGTTAGCTCGTGTGGCTAAACTGCTGGCTCAAGCCGGAGTGGCAACTTGTAAGGCTTAAACCTCTTCAGTCCAGAAATGGTAAATATTCCCAGTCGTGTCCTAAAAATTACCTTAGCTTACCAGTTATGCAGTAACAGCAGCAGGAGCCGATAAATAAAAACACGTGTTTTGTATAAAACGTTCATGTTGGGAAGCTGGAGGATTTCTTGTGCTGATTGCTGAACTTTACTGATCAGTGTGTTTTTACAGTACAGTGTATCTGAATTTTCCTGTTGGGTACACATCGGCGTGTTCGGTTCGAAATTTTCACGGTTTCAAAATGATCACGGTTTCACGGTATTAAAGGACTGGTTTAAAATGTTCTGAGGTGAAAGTTAAAGCAAAGCTTTGAAGTTGATATAAAAACTGTACCGACGGTTCTTTTCTCATCCTTTACATTGTCCTATATCTTTTCTGCAGCATTGTGTTTCTGGACAGATGCTTTTAAGTTACTAGAGGATGTCTGTATTTATTGTGAGCCGTTTGCATAGGATGAGGAGGCTCTGTATAAACCGCAATGATTAGAGCGTATTCATTATTATATGCATATATAAAAATTGGCTGTTGTGGTGTAGGGCCTTCGTCGATCGGACATGTTTGCCCAGCACATCCAATGAGTGCTTGATCAGATTGGGATCTGGGGGGTTTGGTTCTTTTAAAAATTGTCTCCATTTATTTGTTGTGTTTTATACTCCAACAGTATTTGATAAAATTTTTGGTTTTACTGAAAGATGATGGAAGAAATAATATCTTTTATACTGAAGAAAAAGCACAGAGTATTATTGAACTTTTTTATTTTTATTTACCAACATGTCAGGTTAGATATTGTATATTATCAGAGGTTCTGATCCTTTTATACAGTAAATACTCAAATATGTTTTCTTTCCGCACATGCAGTCCATGAAATCTCTTGCATTGGCTATTTATCACATTAGGCTATTTATCACATGCTCACTATGAGTGAAAATATGGAGTGATGGGCATAGTAAAAAAATAACCAAATCAATAAATCTTTAAGTATTTATTTGGTATTTTAAAACATCTGGCATAAAGATGTCATATCATACACAATGGTTAACCATGACATTATAACAACCCAACATATAGCAGAAATTTTAAACAAAGGAATAAGGTCTTAATTGCATTTTGCTAAATTTTTAGCCTGACACTTCATGCCTTGTCAAAAATGGTATATAGACATTTAATAAGCCAAGTGCTTCGGAATGTAACTTTCTTTTTTTCTCTCAGTTTTAGGTATGGTGCTTCTTCATTTATAAATATCAAAGTCCATGCTGGGAGAAAGTACAATGGCATTTCATGGCTTCCACTGGAGCTGAGGACTTGAGAAAGGGGGCATTACAGCCAACCCTTGTTGTCCAAACAAAATCTGCAACTGTGCATCTGTCCAACACTCGTGTGTCTTCTGCTCACGTTGAAAAGAAATGGCATCATCCTTCAGCCTTTGGTGACTCTATAACTCGGCCTCATGTGAAAGTGGTGTGTGAGCAGCCCCATAATTTCTCAGGGATATCCTCACAGCGTGCCTCTCCATCGTTGCCTGCGAGGGTTTTGCGTGCTTGTAGCACAGGTGCTCGTCATTCTAGCAGCTGTTGTAGGGATACAAGAGCTCACAGTGCAGTCTTAAAGAACTCGGTTCATATCAGCAGTCCCTCTAGTGTATGTCAAAGCACTTGCCATCTGGACCCAATTACACACACATATCAGTCACACAGGCACCTGAACCCACTCAGGATAAGATCAAGGCTTTTAGGAAAAAGAGCTTTTGTACCTCCGCTCTCAGTTTATCCTCTTTGTCCCTCTCCACCCAAGACATCCAATCGCAAAGCGTCTGCAATAGTTGACAAAACAATGCCTGCGAATCAGTCTTGCCCGTGGACAGCGGGTAAACTCGGAAGCAACAGCAATGGGGTTATGCATTCTTCCACTGCCAAGGTGCCTACAATTGCCAGGCTAGAGACAAAAGATTTGAAGAAGGCTAGCGGGCTACTTTCTGGAAAGAAAGAATGCAACGCAAAGGACATAATAAAGCACAGCCAAACAACAGTGCCTTTAGAGGATAAATACACTGACGTGCCTCCAAACCATGTTTCGCAGTTGTCTGAGTTTGACAAGATAGTGGCTGAGGATGCTAAAGAGAATGAGCATATAGTGGAATGTTGCATGGGTCATGGAACCGGTGAAGCCCCTCAGAGAGTGAGGAATGTCAGCTCTGAGGTAGAGTTCACTGCAGCTGTACGAAAGCTCACTAAAAACATGGCACATGCCCGCAATGGGGCACTAAATGGTCTAAATGGACCACTGACCGCCAACTTTGATTCTCAGCATAACAGGAGAGAAGTAAAAGCAAGTGCCAATCCTGCAACACAAGCCTCAAGAGTTTGCCTTATTAACGGGAGTGAAGAGTTCAATGTGGGTGCAGATCCCCTTTGCCTAGATGAAAATTCTCATAGTATTGGAATGTCTCAGGGCAGTGACTGTGCCATTCCAGAGGACATCGATCACACAGTGGTCCCTCCTCAGTCTCCCACTGTTTACTCAGTAATGAACCAGATATCTGCCATACACCTTACAAAGGACTGCTGTCAGCACACTTCAGAAGAGGACCGAAGCCAGTGCCCTATGACTCTGGATGAGGGGAGTCAACCTGATGTCAGAGGGTGAGTATGAGCAGGTCCTCTTTGTCCAGCTGGGTTTTTTTTTTTTAAATAAAACTTAAAATATGCTAATAGCTAGAAAAAATACCAGGACCCTTTACTGTATTTGTACAGCTTATTTCTTCTTCAGTGTTTCGACATCACATTTTACCATTCACAGACATTTGACCTCAGCAGGGCAAATTTTGTGTTCCTTAACAAGTTCAAGATGAAATGACATTTTCCAGATTTACTATTTGGAAAATATACCAAGTGTTTTCCCAGTCACTGCATTAGTCTTCCTGGGAATTTGATATTTGCTTTTATCTACACATGACTTACCTGTTTACGTGTTTGTTTGGTATAACCCATACGCTCATTTAAAACGTATGTTTTTCAGAGCTTCATAATATTACTGAACATGTATTGATCTACAGGATGGCCATTAAAAAAAAATAATGAAAATGTTCTGTTGTTTTTCAGTCAGGTGAATGTTGCTGTCTTAGAGGATGTTGAAGAAGAGGAGCTTCCAGAAGAGATGGAGAATCTCTGCAGTGGCAATAATGATGGTAACTGTCCTTTTGCTCACTCTCCCTTTTCCATACCCCAAACCACAACCTATAGTTAGCTCTGCTCCAATCAGTGTTTTTGGGGTCAATCCCTGATCACAGAAAGCAAAAATGTCAGATACCAATCCCTGATCACGGAAATCTGATTGGGCTGACACTTATCGCTGATCACAGATGTGTGGGGGTTAAAAGATCTGCCATTTAATGGGTTCTATTTATTGTACGGTTTTGTTGTTCCATGTAAATTATAAAGAAACTGAAACCGAATTGCCCAGATTGGTTTGGGCAGAGCTGGGAGTCGCTCTTTATTTCTGCCTTCGTTATTATTTTTATTATTTTAATGGTTTTAGCATTTTTAAGGCTTGAGCTTTTTGAGGGCTTCTACTGTAGGTGATTGAGTGAGGGTCAACTTTTCATACTCAAATACTTCATGCTGCATTGTTCTTCAGTGGCACATAAGGTTTGTTTTGGTAAAAAGCAACTGATAAGCTCCCCCACATGGTTTTTCTTCAGAAAAAAACTTTGCATGTTGCAAATTTATTGTCTTTTGAAGAGATTTATTAATATTTTCAGACTGGCGACGGCATGTTGATGTGGCTGTCGACTCATGTATTTTGCGTCATTGCAATAGTATCGGTTTATGTAATCTGCCATTTGAGCGATAGTGTTGATGTGTAAAAATGGAAAAAGTTATCATCGGCCGATTTCGATCAGCAACCGACTGATTGGAGCACCTTTAGCTGTAGTGCAGGTCCATAGTTATTCACTCCTGCAGTTACTGTAGTGTTTTTGTTTGACTATCTTTATCAGTGGCATTTTAAACAGTTTTTTTCCCCTCCCTCTTGTAGATGGATCAGAATCCGATGTCTCTTTAGCTCCCTCTATGGCAGCGTCCTCAAAGTAAGTTGTCCATGTTTACTATTTAAAATCCCTACTATATAAAAGTGCACACAAGATATTGCATGTAATGAATCTGCACATACCTTTCTTTTCATTTTGTCTTATGAGAGTTTTTGCTAAATGCCATTACTGGGTTTAACTACAGATCCAGGACATGGTATTAAGCTAGTCACTTTTCAGTTTTTCTCTTCTTTTAGCAAGTTTTGATTTGCTGATTTCTCCAAAAAAAAAAAGTGCATACTAGTTTACATTCCTTTTCTGCATGGTTCTTTCACCTGACCTTACCATGGTGATGGCAAACAGAACAATCACAAAGCAGTACCTTTTTTTCTGGTGGGTGCTCTGCATGAAAAGCTGAAAATCACATGGGTCAGTAGAAAAATCCACTTGTGGCCTCAGAGACTGTTGTCATTAGGTTACACCCCAGCTGATGGTTTTGTTTTTTTAATATAAGTAGTATTTTATTTTTTTATTTTACTGAACATAAAGGCCCAAGTTTTGAAGGACTTGAGACTTAAAGCTTTTTATTTTATTAGCATTAAGCAGCATTTTAAAAACTGAACTAAAGGGAAAGATACGTCCTTCTACATGACTGTCATGTGAGTTATATTTTTCCATTGTAAAGTAATCACTTGGTTGTTTTAGATTATCCTTTTATGGTAGATAATTGAAAATTTTAAGATGGAATTTTTGAAACCATGTGTGTCTGATTTGATGTTTAATATATATGACGAGAGATTAAACTGTCCTATGCATTGACTTCTGCGTTGTAGTATTGAGGAGCCCATGAACTGTGAGTTGGAGGATGATCGGGAGGTGAAGCCAGCACTGGTGCCCAGTCTGTTCCCCTTCAGGTCCCCTACATTATACTTCAGTACAGCCAACGAGCGAGGTAAGTGTACAAGCATAATTTACACAGTGACTCATAATTTACGCCAGTTGGACTTTTAATACACTCATTTAATAAATTAATTTTATGTGTAAGAGTTATGAACCCTTTTGCACAAGCAGCATGTTCCTCCACAAAATAAGATGCGAAAAGAAATCTAGTTACAAATTCAAATTATTTGATAAAATTGTTCTGCACCTTACAGTGTGTTCATGTTTACTTTGCAGTGGAGTTGCTCCCTCTGGAGCAAAGGAGTCTTCTGAAATGGAAAATAAGTACAGTTACGCCTAACATTGTCAAGCACACGATCACTAGATCCCATTTCAAAGTCACTAAGAGTGAGTCAGCAGACTGGTGTTTTCTTATTTTTAAAGGTTTTTCAGATATTCCTTTTTTTTTTTTTTTTTTTTTTACATAAAGCTTTTTTTGTTTCAGAGAACCATGACTGGTTGGGCTGCTGGGGACATCATATGAAGTCACCTGGGTTCAAGGCCATACGAGAGTACCAGAAGGTCAGAGGTCAACACGTGCTACCTAATGCCATCACTCACTTACAAACATTGTTTAAAGAAATGACAATTATATCATCTTTAATTAAGTATTTTTAAACATTTTGGATCTGTCATATAGAAATCAAATTTTCCCATTTAAATAACAAGCTACTGAGTTTGGTTTTTATATAATTTTAGTCCAAGTTAAATTTGGGGTTAAAGTACATTCTAGAGTACTTTTTTTTAGGTTGGGTTTGAATCAGTTGTGTTTAATTGAGAGCATAGAAACAAGCACCAAGCTACATGCAAATAACTGTAGGCATGTTCTTTTATTAACCCTATTAATCTTTCTCAAATATTTTGTCTCTGTTTTGCAGCTCAATCATTTTCCAGGTTCCTTTCAGATAGGACGGAAAGACCGTCTGTGGCGGAACCTTTCCAAGATGCAGACACGGTTTGGCAAGCGGGAGTTTGGCTTCTTCCCACGCTCATTCGTGCTCCCGCAGGACATGAAACTGCTGAAGAAGGTTTGGGAGGAAGGAGGGAGCCGGCAAAAATGGATCATCAAACCGGTAATGCTTGGGTTTCTGGTCATTATTAAGCTTTTCTTTAATAAACTCTGTTTCACCGGTGCATTACGGCCTTATGCTTTATCTTTTCACAGCCTGCATCAGCGCGAGGAATGGGTATTCAGGTTATTCACAAGTGGAGTCAAATGCCACGCAAGAGACCTCTCCTTGTGCAGAAGTGAGCTCTTATTCCACACACAGCCATCTGACAGCATGTTTCTTGTTGTTTCAGATGCTTGTTTTTGTTTGTTTTTCTATGGACTTGTACTACAAGTGTATGACCTCCTTGTTTTTTTTTATAGATATCTTCACAAGCCCTACCTCATTAGTGGCAATAAATTTGATCTCCGTATCTATGTGTACGTGACCTCTTATGACCCACTGCGTGTTTACATCTTCAACGATGGACTCGTCCGTTTCGCAAGCTGCAAGTAAGCCAATTAGAGATCATGGACATAAAAAAAGCACCATAATTGTTGAATTTGTTTTGAAGCATAACTGATGTTTGGTCTAATTATTACTTTTTTTAAATATAGATATTCCTCTTCAATGAAAAGCCTTGGCAACAAATTCATGCACTTGACAAACTACAGCGTGAACAAGAAGAACGCTGAGTATCAGACCAACAGCGATGACAAGGCCTGCCAGGGCCATAAATGGTAAAGAGAACTAATTTTGTCAGGTTGTGTGGATTTTTATTCATTTATTCTTTTTATTATAATTTTTTTTTTTTTTAATCAGACTTCACTCTCTGTGTGCTAATACTAGTTTCCTCTATACAAGGCTATATGTGGTCAAAACTAAAATTTTCTGTGTAAATTTTGTCGCCTGCAGGGCACTGAAGGCACTTTGGCAGTATCTGGACTCAAAAGGAATTAACACAACTCTTATCTGGGAGAAGATTAAGGACATGGTCATTAAAACAATCATTGCGTAAGTACCATTGTTTGGTATCACACAAATCCGTGCATATCATACAATCCTTGTATATTAGTGTATTTCTCAACCTATGACATGCTGTCGTACCCCTTACCCCCTACGCCACCAGACCACAGTGAAATTTTATTTATTTTTTTAATATTCCAGCTGGTCAGGAAGATGAGTTACTGCATGGATGATTGATTTGAAATCTTTTTGAAACTAATTGTATTTCTGCTTCATATTCATCAGGTCAGATCCATATGTAAACACGCTGGTGAAGATGCATGTGCGTTCCTCATACAGCTGTCACGAGCTGTTTGGCTTTGACATCATGCTGGATGAGAACCTGAAACCGTGGGTTCTTGAAGTCAACATCTCTCCTAGGTACTAAAAATCTAAAACTGTACTGACGAAACAGTTTCTATTCAGTACTCACTGATGCATTGATTGTAGTGATGTACATTTTTATGCCTTGTGTTTTAAATACACTATTTTGCTTTAATTAATTGTTTATGCTGTGGGATCTGTTAGAAGAGAGAGCCTGAGAAAAACGAACGTTAATCCATCTCTCTCTTCGTGTACAGCTTACACTCCAACAGTGCATTGGACGTGAGTATTAAGGGACAAATGATCCGTGATGTACTGAATCTAGCTGGTTTTATGCTGCCCAAGAAGGAAGACGTTCTCTTCTCCAGCAATAATGGTTGTACCTCCAGCAGCAGTGGCAGCATCTCGAAGAGCAGGTGAGAATCGATTATTACTGACTTATTTAAAGACAAAATTGCATGTATTGATTTTTAAAACAGTTTTTTTATTTTAGTTATTAGAGTGCTACCAGCTTCAGTTTTGAGGCAGTGCTAGAACAAATCTATCAGATGGCACTTGTGTACTCCCGTGGAGTATTTATGAAGTGTGCTTGCCATTTTTGTGTTCAGTTTGTATGAAGGAGCACGGGTGAGATCAAGATCAGACCTGTCCCCTGATGAGAAACTGAAAAGAGCTTTCTATCTCACCCAGAAGTTTGGGGACCAGGTAAGCACACATGACAGATTTTGCATGATATAGCGACACTATCCTTTTATACTGCTTCCCATTGTCTGGTGACGAGACCTTTTGCATTATTGAATGTGCTTGTATTTTTTTGCTCCGTTTGCAGGATTTCTCCTCCACAATTTTGGAAGTGTTAACCCCTGATGATGTGCGTGTTCTGGCCGACAGTGAGGATGAGCACAGTCGTATGGGAGACTTTGAACGCATCTTCCCTTCCTCTGCCTCCTCCCGCTACCTCCGTTTTTTTGAGCAGCCTCGCTACCTCAACCTCCTTCTTAACCAGTGGGAACAGAAATACAATCAAAACCGGAGCAAAGGTAGGTTGGTGTGTGTGTTGGGTGGGGTAGTTATGCTTGTGCATTTGTGACTCATGCTGTGTGAAAGGGTTTGGTTATTGTCAGCCTTCAGTGATCATGCCTTTTCAGTAACAGCCCTTAAACTCTTGAATGAGCTGGCCTTGTACGTCAGGCAGGCCCTTCCTTACTCATCTTACTTTAAATCACACCTTAAAACTTTTTGAAAATGTTTTGCCATTAATTACAATGTGAGGACCAGGTGACAGAGTCTATTACCTGATTGGATTGCTTGTTCAATTTTCTTGAAAGAGGTCTATTTACTGAGTCTGCAGCTGTTTTAGGATTGAACAGCACTTTGATCGAATGTGTTGTTTGTGTGATTTATAAATAACTGATTTGTCTGCTGCTCTGCGTCCAGGTATTGAACTGCTGAGAAGTCTCTGCCAGAAAAGAGTACACTTAGGGAGCTTTGCTGACTCTGTGCATCATGTGAGTATTCAGCATGTATTATCTTAATATACACACTGGATATGAACTACACGTTTGTGTTACCTATTTAATCCACACTGATTGTGAGTCAATAAATAATGTAAGAGATGAAAAGGTAAACACCATAAAAAACCCTACATTTTGATTATGGACCTGTGCAATTACTTAATCTTAATGTTGCAAATTATTACAGGTAATGTATACAAAGTCGTGAATTTATGTAGAGTTGGTCAATTGAAGTATTTGTTTACTCTTTATATATTTATTTATTTTTTATTTATTTAAAATAATTTTTCGGTGCTAAATTAATAAAGGCGAACATCCAGTTAGTGAGGTACTTTGATAATTACCTCGACCTTTGCAGACAGTGTTTCTTTTAAATGTCCCACAAGGTGGGTAGTTGAATGCAGATTATTGTCTGGGCGTTTTTTTGTGAGAATGCTCTCAATGGTACAGCGGTAAAAGTATCCTGGAGCACAGATGTGACTTTTAAAGTCTTCTTGGAAAATACAGGCACTTTTGTGCCTTTGTGATCTGAATATTGCAGTTTCTTTCTTCCTTTTTTTTTTCTTTCTTACTTTCTTTTTTTGATCAAGTCGTGCAGCCCTTATTTAAATCAATCTTTATACTCAAAAGATAAAGAAACAATGGTATAGGAATAAATCTGTTTTTATTTTAAATTCCTGTTAAATCTGTTTTTGTTGCAATGTGAAACATGTAAAAGACTTTGCCAAAATGCCTTTAAATGACAGAAGAAATAAGGGTGAAGTAAATCATAACCACTATCAAAGCCCCCCCCCCTCCTTTTTTTTTTCTTTTTAAATGCTTCAAAGGCTCATTTATTTTTGCACTAATATGACATGACCCTAATTTTTGGCTGATAACCTTTTTGGTGGGGGTTTTCCCCCTCTTTCTTTTTCTTGTTTTTAATCCCCAGTGGTCATCAAAATCCAAACATGGACACCGTTCAGACCTGCAGAGCACCACAATTGCCAAGATTGCCAAATCAAGGTAGGAAGCAATGTGGAACATTCCTAAGGTTTGTTTTCTCTGTGGTATTCCATGATGTACTGTTTAACACTCTCCATGTCTTTCTCAGTGCAACGCGGAGCCGGAATATAAGTTCCCAGATGGATGAAGATGAAGGTGATGATGAGTGGTCTGATCATGATATTCAGTCTGTGACGTCCAGTATTCCAGACATGTCTCTGATGGGATCAGTGAGCCCAAAGTGAAGTGGTGGCCAACACCAGTCCACATGGCCACAACTACCTGTGAGACAAGTCATGTACTCTTAAACAATGGAACATCCAGGGCTTCCAAACAACGCACAAAAACATGAAGACTTGCACATTTCTAAGAGTTTGGTAGAGGGAGTTGAGGGTTTTTGCCTTATCAGAAGTTGCTAGGAACAAGCTTTTTATTTTTACATAATTCTCTCTCTTCAGTTTATTACACAAGTTTTTGCTCCCTTAGGAAATTCGACTTGCCAGACTGATTACTTTTAATCCCAAGTGTTTCACCATTTCTAAGACTGGAGGTACGCATTTTAAGGATGGACTGGTAGACATGTTTGAAGCACAACGATATCTATACGCATATGGTCTGGTTGTGTATGCAAGCTTTTCTTCTGTTGAAAGGAGCTGCTCTGGAGTCGTGCCTGAGTGCATGAGCCAATCTGATTCCTTTCTTGGTTTGTTTACATTTTGGAAAGGCCCACCACTGAGGGTCAGTACTGCTTACAATTGACAAGAATTTCAGAAAATAGAATTATTGTTAACTGTGACAACATTAAATAATACTTATTAATTTATAAAGTAACATCTTTCATTTTATCCTTAGTTAATAAATATCTAGTGTACGATTTTCACATTAAAGTTATTTGAAATAAATCGAATGGTAAAGTCTCTGCATTATTTATGACCTACTTTAAACTCATTATACTTTGCTTGGAGTTGCTTTGTATGTAGAAACCGCTAGAACCCTTTCCTATAATACTCAGTGCTTAGTGTTTTGGCTTGATGCCCATTATATACTGTAGCATCTTCTGGATTGATGATTGGTTGGGCTGCATAAGTTAATGCACATTGTACATAGGGGACAAAGTGTCTGTCAGCTTGTATGTGTCTTTAAATTTGTGTAAGTATAATTAGCTGTGAATTGAAAATGTTTTTGACTGACGTTTTGCTGCTCTCTTACCTCCTTTCCACAAGTCTTTTCAGTCTGAGAAATCTATTAAAGGCTAGCATCGGGCCATGCTGGAAGAGAAGCAGATGCATAAAGCTCATCGGGGCACTCCGGAGATAAAAATAGCCACTTCTAGAAGGGCCAATTGAAATCCTAACTCACTTGACAGTTACAAATGCTATTGACTGTGTACAGAATAATGCTCAATTTTCAGACACTAGTGCAGACTCCCATGATCACTTTCAGTCTTTTTTTTTCAGTTACTGTAACACCTTTTTAGTTAGCTGTAGCTTTACTGGGAGTGTAAGTTACTTTAATGATTGAAAGTATTCTAAAAGTCTAGCAGTATTGGCTGAGGTTTAATTACATTTTAAAACTGATCCTTAATCATACAGTTCCCTCCTAAATTACTGAAACAGTGAATTCCTGTTTTTTGATATAAAGTACATTGAAGATATTTGTGTTCAAGTTCGGAAGTTGAATGAGACAACAGATCAGAATTGTATTTCTTAATTACAAGAGTATAGATGTGTTAAACAACTGAGCCTATTTTGCCTATTTTTGAGCCCTGAGTTTTGCCTGTGAGAACTGAGGTGAGAAAAGGGAAATTCTGGAAATGTATTCACATATTGGGAATAACCAATACCATAATTTAGAATGTCCATAAAAAGGAAACCAACCAGTCAGTAAGCAGATAAGTAAAACAGCAGTAACTGAGCCCTGAAAACATTGTGTGATATATGAAGAACATCCCAAAACAAATAGTGAGTTTCCATCATGAACAGCCTCCACTGGCCCAGGGGGGTATCGCAATCCACCTTTCAATGAAGACTTTTAAGAAGGCATATCCTGAGATCATCAACAGAATAACAAAGTAACAAAATGTTAACCAACATTAATGGTGTGTGCAAAAAGTATATGCTCATGATCCAAAATGTGCAAGATCTCTGGTCAAGCACATTGTTGGCAGTGTCATGGCTTTGGCTTGCATGGATGCTTCTGGAATGGGCTCGCTAATCTTTAGCCTTTTTTATTCATGACAGTAGCAGCAGAAGGAACTTGGAACAGAAGATGTCTACAGAAACGTTCTTTCTGCCAATTTAGAGAAAAATGCATTTTCTGATCCAAAACATGCTGTGAACAAATTGAAGGAAAAGTGGCACAAGTCTGAACAGCATTAATGCAAGAATGGAACAGTTTGATAATGTTAGTGGGACACCTGCTGCAGTTTTTGCAAGTAAAGGATGTACAACCAAATATAAAGTCTCACATAAACCTTTGGTGGCATAGTACCCAATTCTTAAGTTGTTTAAAACGGGTATAATATCAGGAAATGAAATATAAGCTGAAATCACACAGGTTCAATGTCCGGTCTGTTTTGATCATGTGATCTCAAATGTCTTTAAAATCTAACAAATGCAAACAATCAGCTTTATTGCTCTAGTACTTTACAATAACGGTGCATTCAGATTTTTGCAGTGTTAAACTTCTTTTAATGAGTCATGCTCATGTCTGCACCACAGTAACTGTCAATCTTCATAGCCAAAGTTATCACAGACGCTCCGGGCGAGGAATTTGAGCCCTGCAGCCCACCCTCTCTCTTGTGTGTACACAAACTCAACAGCCAAGCATGTATGAGAGCCCTTCCCCCACGGGGTCAGTCCCTTGCATGCCTGGATAGCCTCCAGATTTAGACACTTCTGCACTGCTTTGCTTTGCTCAGGGTGACTGAAGAGAAGTCCGAGTGGGGTTAGTACAAGGAAGTGCATGCAGTGGACCTGGGAGCCCCTAACCCACAGACATGGACCCTTTCCCTGAGGTAAGACACAGAGCCATTGTGTGTGTGTGAGATCATGAGTGTGTGAGACCTTTAAGCAACAGGTGCCGAGCAACCATTATAGTAAACAGTAATGAAATTACCATGACAAATAGAGCTAGGTGTGGTGCAGAGGTGTGTGTGGTTGAAAATGTCAACTATATACACACGGGTCTTATTAATACTGCAGTCGTAATGAGTAAATTAAGATACTCCTTTGGGTTATGATTTTGGTTCACTGAAAAGTACTTTTTTTTTTTATTAGTAGTAGTAGTATCATTAGCATGGATGAGAATAATAATAATAAATAGCCTTTGCTTTTGGCCAGTCAGTGCAGTGGATCATGTTTTTTATTCGGATATAACTTAATAACATTGACACAGTTAAATCAATATTCCTTTCATAGAATTAGTTTAGTTATAGCAGATACCCAAAGCAAATGACTGGGAAATTATAAAATAAACAAATACAAAATATCTTAATATAAAATCTGATGAAATAAAAGACCCAAGATACATACAGTGTCTTTAATCTTTTTGCATGTTACAGTTGTCCAAATCCAATTTTACTTCAAGTGATTTAAAACAGACTGATAGCAGTAGAAAGGAACTACTTCCTATAGCATCCTCAAATCGTCAGCTCTCTCTTAACCAAAGATCGATCTTGATGATGGTGTGGAAAACCACCTGTTTTTGAGCATCAGTTTGGCAAATGTCTGTCAATTTTAGATAAATGCTGCAGTGACAAGACATAGTGTAGTGATCCCACATAATTTAAAACATTGAAGCATGACTTTTGCTAACTGAAATCTTATTTGCTGAATAAAATTTCTTTTCTTTTACTAAGGTTCCCTTTATAGATGATGAAGGTCTTACAATGAAAAGCAAAGGTATCTAATGGTCTGCTGTTTCTGATCACTGTCTGTGCAAACACCAAACACTCTCTACTTGTGTGCATGTTGAACTCTGTATGTTCTAAAGTCTAGAAGTTTAAAAAGGAAAAAAAAAGACCAGTTTGCTGGCTGCAGACCAGACTGACTGACGAACAGACTCTCTTCCACTGCCCTTTTCTACAGAGCCTGCTCAAGAACCTGATACATATATCTATACCAAGTTTTTCATGGACCACTGCTGCTATGATGCAATACCAACCAGCTCTAAACTGGTCATCTTTGATACAACACTACAGGTGAAGTGAAGTCTACAAAATCCACATTAAGAGGCTTTTCCGACATTTCATACTGAACTGGTATGATCTTGAGATTGTAGGAATTCAGTCAAGGCTCAGTGCGGTTCAGGAAAAATCGCAACTGACCCAAAAAAAAAAAAAAAAAAAAACCCGGCATGCTTGAAATTATGAAATGTATACCAGCCAATCAGGGGCGTCTGTGAGCTCACGCAAGCGGAAGGAGCGGATAGCGCTGTCCTCCGAGTGTGTTGCGCCTGGTTAGGCATGGCTCATAGTGGAACTGAAAGTATGATGTAGGTTACTTGAAAGTACTTTATGATGTTTTGTGGCTAATGTGCATCCAGTTTGTACGGGATTTGGGCATGTGAGTCGATTGACCAAGAACCATCAAGAATTGAAATTCTGCCCATTTTCACAAACAATTCAGTAATGTCAGAAAGACCCCACTGACTTGCAAATTCTCATCTATCCGTAAATACTGAATTTGATCCAGCTGTTATGGACATGAGAATAAGATGACAAGGTCGCAAAAAATGTTTGAATAATATAACATGCATTTACTATGTATAAAAGTCTAAGCTATTGTACATACTACAATTACTGCATTGGAAGTTTAAAAACAGGACATTGCATAGACACAAAATTTGGAGAATTGATGTTTAAACACACGCTGTTCCAGTGTACAGTGTTTTGACTCACTGATTTAAAGCAGCCTGGGTACAAGGTGTCAGGAATCTCTTATAATTATTTTCAACTGGCTCTGTCGATGAGCATTTAAGCTAACCTGAGAATACAAAATATGTTTTACCTTCAGGAATGTGTTTTTCTATGTTTTCCACCTTGGTTTTCCTAATACAGGTAAAGAAGGCATTTTTTGCATTAGTCGCTAATGGAGTTCGAGCTGCACCTTTATGGGACAACAAGCAGCAGCGGTTTGTAGGTATGTGGACCTTTAAAGGTTAGGCCATTTGTGAACCTGAGTCATATTACTGACATTGAGTAATCTCATAACACCTAAATCTGTGTTCAGCACTCTATAGGGAATCAAGCCGAAGTTCTTCTTCTTATTCTATTCGAAGCTTTTTTTTTTTTTTAATTGTTTATTAAATATTTCACTGTTATTCATAGGCTAAATCAAATTATATAAAATCACATTTATTTCCTTGAAATTCTGTCAACTCTTAATATTATTCGTTCCAACAAGTGTCCTTATACTTCGCCTATGGAATAAAGAGCAATGAGCAAATAAAAATTATTTTGATTAAGTAATGCCAAATATTGCTTAAGTCCCAACTCATTTGCAATGAATCAGCTTCTCTGGTGCCAGAGGTCTAACTTTAGTCAGGCACCAGCGCGCAGGGAAATGTCAAGAAACCCCTAACACCATTTCCGAGGTATTAATAGACACTATGTAATTACTTCCGAAAATAATTCGGATGCTAAAAGTCAATACTTATTCTAACATTAGCATGATTGTATGCGTAATCATTGCTAGCACTATTAACATTTTCTTTTCTCTGAATTTGAGCCAGCGCATCACTGCTTATTATCAAGTATCCAGTTTAAACCTAAACCATTTTTAAAAATTCTTGTTGCATATTTTGTTACAGGGATGCTTACTATAACAGATTTCATTAACATTCTTCACCGGTATTACAAGTCACCCATGGTATGTTAGTTGTTCCCATGATTGTTTTTTTTTTTTATTCTTTATTTTTTAGTCTAACAGTAATAGATTGACTGACTAATACTTTTATTTTCTGATTTCCATTGCTGTTCTAGGTTCAAATCTATGAATTAGAAGAGCACAAGATTGAAACCTGGCGAGGTGATCGTGTTCAGTTTTATTTGTATAGCTTATATTTAGTCACATATTTTCAGTTTTCCTTCAGATTTAAATGCCTGTATCTTTTAATTGTTTTAGAGATTTTTCTTCAGTACTCTGTCAACTCTCTGATTAGCATCACCCCCGAATCCAGGTACACCTCGGGTCTCCACATTTGCTCCTTTTTTTTCTTCTTCTTCTTCTTTCATATTCAAGCAGTGACAGAATTGTTTTTCCTCATTATCAGCCTATTTGATGCTATTTACACCTTACTGAAGAACAAGATTCACAGGCTGCCTGTTATCGACCCAGAATCAGGCAACGTTCTGCACATTCTGACCCACAAACGTATCCTGAAATTTCTGCACATCTTTGTAAGATGATTTTTTTTTTAAATCTTGCTACATCTGAAATTCCAGCAAAACTAAATCTTGCTGCTGAAGTTTGTTGTTTAATTTAATGAACAAATCATTTTTTGTTGAATAGAATAAACATATTTAACTATTGTTTAATAGGACAAGCTATAAAGATTGTTATAGCAAATTTATTGGGATTTTCCCAGGGTTCCATGATCCCAAAGCCACGATTCTTACAAAAGCAAATTCAGGATGTTAAAATCGGAACCTTCAAGAAGATCGCCACGGTCCATGAGACTGCAACAGTTTATGATGCATTATCGGTGTTTGTGGAACGCAGAGTATCAGCTCTTCCTGTTGTGAATGAACAAGGTATTTTCATGAACCTTCAGAGATTTCATATAATCTTTGCATTACAAAATCACTTGGAGGTACAGTCAGACGTTTACTGTCCATACACTCTGAACACATGAACACGAAAACCATGGCAATATTGGGCGTGCAAAGATTTCTTTGGACTGGCCTTTTTCTAGGGAAATTATCTTAATTTCTTAATCTTTAATATAGTTTGTCTTTTCTAAATTCAGCACCGTGTCAATGATATTCATATTGTACATACAAGGTCAAAATTATAGATACGGCACACCTCATATTGTGTATATAGTTCAATGTCCTTCACTAAGTTATATTTCTGACCGCTCTTCAATTAAATTGGTTTATTCTGTTATCGCCCTTTTAAGTAACTTTTAGGCACAGTTCACAAATTTTCCATAGGACTAAGGCTCCAGAGACAGTAAGTTATCTTACGTTGTCCATTCCACAACCACTTTGATGTGTGCTTGAGGACATTGTCCTGTTAGAACCCTCAATTTTGTCCAAGTTGTAACCATCTACAACATATAATTTTCTTCAAGATTTTGGTCATGTACCGGTTTCACTGGCAGCGAAACGGTACCAAAGCATGATGCTACCACCACCATGCTTAACAGTTGGTGCAGTGTTCTTTGGATTGAATGGCTCTCATTTACTCTTCCAAACATGTGGTCAAAACTTTACTCCAGGAGACTTTTTCTTCATCTGTATGGCCAGATGTGACTTTTAGTCAAGCTTAAACACTTTGTTTTTGGTGTAGGGACTTCCTACATAGATTACAGCTTTTCAGTCCATGGTGACATGACTGAAGACAGTGACCCTGGTGTTCCAGGCCTGTCCCTAGGTACTTCCTGTGTTGGTCCTGACCATCTGAACCAATTTGCCCTTAACTGAGGAGGACGGTTCGACGCTTCGTCCAGACCTTGGCAACGTGGCTCCACCTCCCAATAACCTGTACTAAAGTACAGTGCAACTGCAGTTGTGTAGAAATGCTTCCAAGAGACGTTGCTGACTTGTATAAATCTGCCGTCCTCTTTCTCAGATGTGCACTGAACTCCTTGGGCTGTGCCATTGTACTGTGTTAGTCAATCTAATGAGTACTGTCTAACAAACCCTTTTTATGTTGACACAGAGAAGCTACCAGCTGTTGTCAATCATGATCACTAACAGAAGTTGTGAGGCCTTGAGCTGGGCAAATTAAGACATGGTGGGACTTTCAGCACCACTACATTAATAATCAGTAAGTTGTTGTATGTATATTTTTGACCCTGTATAAACCCTAAATAAAGTAAAACCTTGATGTATGTTGTACAATCATCTAGCCACAGAAAAAGACCATCTAAAATAAATCCCAATATTGCCAAGATATTCATGTTCATGGTGAGGTAATGTAAACCCCTGACCGCAACTGTATGTTGTTTTGAAATGTGTCTGTTTTGTATGTAGGAAAAGTGGTGGCCCTGTACTCCCGTTTTGACGTCATTGTAAGTAAAATAAGCAAATTCTACTGTTTTGTTTATAAAAGGACAATGGATGAAAATAAAATGCACCTTCAAATCTTATTCAACACTGCAAATTTCAAATTAAATCAAATCTAATCAAATCTGTGTAGGCTATAGCACCTTAATGAAACCATATAAGAAAAATACAAAACACTGACATGTATTTTGTTGGCTATAGAATCTAGCTGCTCAGAAAAATTACAACAACTTGAACATGACCATGCGTGAAGTGATTGAGAGCCGCTCATGCTGCATTGAGGGAGTGCTGAAGTGCTATCCACACGAAACCCTGGAGACCATCATTGATCGCATAGCTGAGGCAGAGGTAAGCGACACAAATGAAATGATTGCAGAAATAAATAATTTCTCATCTGAAACCCAGGTACAGCCTCAAAAAAAAAAAAAAAAAAACTACATTCAACATAGTGAAAATTCTGTTTAGGATAGGATTGGGAGTGATACCTACAGTAGAGTCTAGAAAACCACACTGCTATTTATTTATGTTCAATTTAAATAAGGTAAATAAAATAAAATAAAGGTTTGGTTGATTGATTGAAAGCTCATCCAGATATGCATTTTCTGAAGTTATCTGATCTCATGATACAACGTCTACTATCCTCCAGGTTCATCGTCTAGTTCTGGTAGACGAACAAGATCTGGTGAGGGGAATCATCTCACTGTCTGATTTGCTGCAGGCACTGGTCTTAACACCTGCAGGTGTTGATGCTCTTTTCACTTAGCGGGTATAGAGGCGTAATGTCCCCATCACAGTCCCCCTCTGCCCCAGGTAGGAGCTTGCACCTCTCCATTTATTTTTCAGCGAACTCTAAATAGTTCTTCACGTATCTGGGAGACAGTAGGCCACTGTTGCTCCAAAATGACGGACATTCACGTCTGAACTTACTTTGGCCTGATTGATCAGAGTCCACTTTGCTGGACAAGGTTGCTCTGTGCCAATAATGTATGTCAAAGTCTCTGTCGTTTTTTTTTTTTAATTTTTTTTTTTTATCATAGCATTTAAACATTGCTCTATGATTGTCTTCATATTACACACAGATCCCAAGATCTTTCAAAACCAAAATCTATGTAAACTTTAAAATGTGCAGCTGTTCTGAAAAAAATTAGACAGATTATGTTTAACCAGTAATTTAGGTTGTGGATGGCGTTATCTTTTCCCAACATTATAGCAAAACAGACTTTAAGGAAAAAGAAGTCCTTCATGTTTTCCAGTTTCCTTGCACCTTCCAAAATCATGTCAGGTAGGTGTGTTTCATTGTACGGAAGCATAGAGCAGTGGCGTGGACTGGCGTTTTGTCCAGGAGGGGGCGCCTCTAAAGATTCTGGGCCCCTTGAAAACCCCCTTTGACACCCCGCCTTACCAAGTTTTTCTAAGATCCAAATAATTGGATAAAATGTAGAGAAAACAAGCTACATTTAATAGATAAAGTGATATGAGATACAGCCACGTGGATACAAGCGATACAGTGGCATGAACAAAAATGTTTATTTATTTATTTATTTTTAAAATAAAAATAGTGAAATTAAGAGGTGACAGTCGTGCATAAAACACTTGTTCTGTTTTTTTTTTTTTTTGACTGAACCCATGTGTAAGGCCAAGTTGTAGGTATATAGAAAATCACAAAGTATAAATAATTAGATTTCTATTTGTGTATATGTGTATAGTTTTATCTTAATAATTGTATAAGAAAATAGAGTACTTTTATGAAACTTTTGGAGAAATATAATATAATACTTCTGTGGACTGATGGAAAACCACTATGTGCATAAATGAATTGCAGACTTCTGAGTGCATATTGTGTCAAAGTGAAAGCAGTTTCAGCACTGTATACATCACAAACCCAGAATAAAAGATTACTCCTAGTTACAGATTATACATAACTGTTGCTGCTATTTAATGAAGGTATGCTAGATTTCAATTTTCCTTTGTATCTGATTAAATGTGAAACACTTGAAGTCTAATGTATGACCAATCATGTTTGTCTTCACCTTTTCTATGTGACTTCCATAAACAATTTTTTTTATAAATAATAAACTAAGCAAAGTTTTCAATAAATCTTTTGTGTTTTTTTATGTTGTATTGTAGCCCATGTACAGTACTGAACAGCCATCACATTAAAGCTGCCTGCCTAATATTTCTTCTTGCCAAAACAGCTCTGATCAATTTGGACATAAACTCTACAAGACTTCTAAAGGTGTTCTCCGGTATCTGGCACCAAGACAGCAGTGAGCAGTAGATGATTTGAGTCTTTAAGCTGTGAGGTGGGGCCTAGTTTGTCCAGCACATCATACCGATGCCCAATCACATAGTCAACACTTTCAACACGGTCATGTTCCTCAATGGACATTTTTGCAGTGTGCATTATTTTTCTGGAAGAGGTCACTGACATTAGGGCAAATAGTTGCCATGAAGGAATTATAATAAATATGGAATTCTTTCCATATTGCATACTGGTGCCATTTCTTCATCTCAGCCTTGACCCTATCACAGGCACTAACCACCATTTAAGACCTACTGGGAATGTTTGCTTGATGATCCTTGGAATCTTTTTCCCCCCAGTTCCTTTTATGTTTTCCAAGAAATTTCCATCTATAGAGGGAATATTCACTTTTCTTACAGTTCATTATTCATTATTTGATCTTTCCAATTATTTGAACCTCTGTCAGGACCCTTGCGGTACTCTGCAGTGTTTTGGCGAACATTCTGTTACTATTAGGGACACAAACACTGATTATAACAAGCTAAATAAGTTACAGTAATTGAAATGATCAATTCAGTAGAAAATTTTTCCTTATATATAATATATAGCTTACATTAGCTTTAAAACTAATTTTATTCTTTGCACAAATCTTACTTTAAAGTACATTTTATATGTAATTAATTTTATTTTAGTGTGGATTTTATTTAAAAAAAAAACTTGTCAATCATATTAAGCACATTTGTTCTATTTGGAGTATTTCACATTCAAGTAAACAGATAACGGGTGTAAAGTTCATCGAGTGTGGCACTTGTATTTGGAATCTCTTTCTCTCAAAACAAAGTCCAAAGACCTTTAACTTGCAGTGAGACAAGCCTCCATTATGCCAAAAAAATTGATGCTTTGAAATGTGCCTACAGTAGGTATTTTTGTAATGTATAACTATACTTTAGACTAATGAGATCTAAAGACTTTATGATTAAGCAGTATCACACAGGGGGTGGGGGTGGGGGGGGGGTTACTGACGATCACATTGTTGTTCTTTGTTGTCTGCAAGAATGTTTAGGTAGCATCCACTAGAATGTCAGGACCCACAGTTGCCGATGAAATATTGCTCACACTGCCTCTGCTGGTTTGTCTTCTAACCCTCGTCTTCAAAACTGTCACTCATTGAACATTTTTCTTTTTTCACCATTCACAACCCTACCAGTAGTAAACTAGATACTGTTAGACATGGTAATACCAAGGGATCAGAAATGTCTAACAATCTAAAAGCATTCATGGCCAAAATCACTGAGATCTTTTCCCATTCTGATGTTTATGAACACTGCATTGGTACTATTTAAAGACCGTTAGTATGTATGTCTTTATAATAGCGTATTTCTCAAAATTGTACTTAACGTTGGTTAGGGCTTATAATATTGTCCTTTTTAATTTGTGATTATTTTCACGCCCATTGCGATTAAACTGCGATAAGTAACTATTTCATTTATAATTTTCTATTTAAATAATATATTTATCAAGTATACAGTACCAGCAAATATTGGCAAAAATGGTCTCATTAATAGAATGGTTAGCAATATTTTTATCACCTCAAAAGTAGGTTAAAGATAAGGAGTACATTATATTATTGACAAACTCTACAACCCTTCCTGACTAGGTGTCTATTACCTGTATTAATAAGTAGCCTTTTATGATAAAATAATCAGTTTAATGTGCAGCAATAAAAAAAAAAATAAAAAAAAAAAAATTAAAATTAAAAAGAGATTTAAAAAGTGTTTAATTGAAAGAAAGGGAAGTAAATAGCATTAAAATAATAATAGAACTCAGTAGAGGTGCAATTCAAAGAAAACTTGCATTCAACTACTTGAAACACTGAGTGACATTTTAAAATGAAAGCAATAAGAGTATTTGTGTATTGTAACGAAGAAACTCACATTTGGGACATTTCGTAATGTAAAGTGTCTTCTATATATTAACTTTCTATATTTTAACAAATGTCCTTACTGTATACGAGTACATGACATTTTCTCCCAACTATATTGTCTATTCTGAGTCAGTCAAAAAATGTGTACACTAGTGAGAACTAAATATTATTCATATTATGTTAATATATGATATAATATATAATTATATCATAATATTATCAATATATATTTAATATTAAAATATGTGTACAAGTTTTTATTTTTTTTCTGAAGAGGGGGGAAAACAGGTTTTTTTTTTTTTTGGCTGTTTCTGTGCATCCTTTGGTATTGTTCTTTTGACAAACTTCCTTCTCTTTTATTACATAAAGTTAATAGTATCAAGTACTAATAAATAGATACAGTGAAGAGAAATTACAATGCACATGCCAGTTGAGTCCAGAATTCAGGTTTTTATTTAGCGTTAATCAAATTAATTAGTTGTTGTGTTGTTAACATAGTTGTTGTTGAGTTTATTAACTGAGTTACTTACTTGATGCATAATACATTCACTGAATATAGAGTTTTTGTAAGGTATAAAATGGCTAAGGGTTTGTATGTGCCTTATACTAGTGGTTATAAACCCAGGTCCTGGAGGACCCCTGTACATACAATTTTTTATTACATTATTATTATTATTATTATTCACCAAATCTGCAAATTAACAGCCTTTTCCTGTTTGAAGGCAGGTGTGATAGAGCAAGGAAAGCACTCAAATGTGCAGGACAGGGGTCCTTCTGGACCAGCATGAAGAACCACTGTCTTATTATACATTTTTATGCTAACTACCATATTGACCTTGTTGTGGTTTCAGTAACCTACAGCGAAACCCAAGATACAAAGTTCAGTGCATCAGGTGCTCCGATCTGCATATTTACCAGAGGTGTATTTGCTCACCTACCAGTTTCTTACATCCTGGTCTTACTTAGCAAACACTATCCTCAACTAAACAGTATAATGTACTGCAGTGCGTTCCTCAAACTGTTCATAGTTACAAAATGCATTACTGAGATAGTGTCATTATTGTCAGTGATCATAGAGTTGATCATTTTTTGCACCCATGGTTAAACATTCTTGATTAATTGGTCATTGGTGTGCTATTGTAATGTCTATGCAATTTTTACACAGGCGTCTAAACAGCCATTTAATGGCATCCTGCTAGTGTAAACATGGTGATAACATAAGCAGCATATGTCAAATACATTTATGGCATCAGTCATCATGTTTTACTGTATAACTAGGATTAGTGGAATGAGGAAAAAAAACCTCTTCGTACACAGTGACTTACACACAGGGTGGCCCAAAATTCTGGATCCATAGGCAAAAACAAAAGTTAAATATAAATTACAGCAAATGCTTAAATTGGCTTTGTATGCACTAAATACTTTTCTAATATATACACACATGCTATGACAAATTACAGTGTGTGCGATTGTGATGATTAGGAAGCTCAGCTGGTATTTTGATGGAGCTTGGCTGTATCATTTTTCATTGGCCTTGTTAACCGATCAAATAAATCGATATATTAAATACAACAAAAGCAATTTGGTGGTGGTGTTTTTTTTTTTTTGTTTTGTTTTGTTTTTTTTGTAACAGTGTTCAGTGCTGCAGAAATACAAACATACAGCTGGCACGCAAATCCACTCCTGTTTATCCTTTTGCCACAGAAAGTCAAATAGACTTGAGAGGGAGGGGATGTTCATTCCTCAGTATTGTGTACGCAATAACTTCATGAAGCTACTTGGAATATAATCAAGTATACATCTGCCTGAACTTATCTGGTCTAATGTTCCGTCAGAAACAATTTTTATTTAGCTGACTACATTTTTATAAGTAAGTATGGATCAAAACATAGGCGGCTCTGGATCACAAAGGTAAGGAATTAATATCTTTTAAATACACCTGCTTAGGTCAAATTTGTTGCGTAGATTAAATAAATATGGCTGCTTTTGCTCTGTTGATATTATTTTGTGCATCTTGTGTAAGAAACAGAGAAAGGATGACAGGGATGTTTTTGTTATGATAAATATGTCAAAACAATTTCATGCTTTCTAGCAAAAATGTCTTTGGACTAAAGGTGAAAAAGAAGAAGAAGAAAGTCAGCAAAGGTCTAGTCTTTGCAAATAAAGGTGCTCAAGGTATGACCTCCAAAAGCATCTCCAGAATCATGTAAAGATGCAGAACATTTTAAGGGGATTCATAATATTTGAACCTTTTTAACTTAGATGATTCTGAGATTAAAAGTGGTGCTGAAGAACCACCAGGTGCAGAAGCTCAAGTCCCTGAACCTGTCAGTGAGCCTTATCTCGCTGCCTACTTGTCTTTCAGAAAAGTTATCAATATTAAGAGGTGCATGATTTTTACTATTTGTTCGATTTAATATGCGTTTTTAACGAGGAGTACAGTATAATTGATATCTGTGCTATTCTTTATCATACTAGAGCCAAAACTGTGCCCAAGATTTTGGAAAGTGAAAGCAAACCACTCACTTTTCAGGTACTGGAAATGAAGGAACTTCATCTACAGTGTGTCCCAAAAGTCTCCATACATACATAGAGGAAATGCATTCTTTTTAACAACCTTAAGTAACTTTAATCACAAAACATTCTCTACATCAGTGCCTGTAATCTGCTAGTCATCCTCTACTGTATTTATGCAGACTTTTGGGATGCCATGTATACTGAATATGGTACAGTATATAGACATTAAAGAAGGATTACTAAAAATGTCCAAATCCCTCCATCAGATCTCCATCAACATCACAGAGGCTAGACAGCTGGTGGGTGAGAACATTGACCCCAGTGTGGTGATTGAAATTGGAGATGAAAAGAAACAGACATCAGTAAAAGAGGGCACCAATGCACCCTTTTACAATGAGGTGATTTCCACTTACCTTAACATTAAATGTGAATCTGAATTTGACTGTTTTCTGTCTCATCATAAAAATAAAATATTACACTTTTCCCCCCTCCAACAGTATTTTGTGTTTGACTTCTTTGTGCACCAAGAGATCTTTTTTGACAAAGTCATTAAACTATCAGTAAGTATGTGAGTAGATTATACGAAAGATTCCATCGTTAACCAGATTTCGAACTTGTGACATGGCATTTTAAAAAAAATTATTCCAAAAGGTCATGCATTCGAAGATCATGAAAAGCTTTTGTGTGGGGACGTTTAAGATTGATGTTGGAACTGTCTACAGTCAGCCTGGTAAGAGTTTTAAAGCGCACAATGTTATTTTTCCTTTGTTCACCAGATCATAACCCCTGTCTTGTCTCTTCCAGGTCATCAGTTTACCAATAAATGGGCAGCTCTTATGGATCCCACAGACGTCAACTCAGGCATCAAAGGTCACTTAAAGTGTGACATCTGTGTGACGGCGAAAGGAGATGCATTGCCCCGTTCTCAGAAGTTTAAAGACGCTGAAGAGCAAATCGAAAAGTAAATTTCTCATTATTTTATTTGCTTAAGATCTTATCTTTGTAACTCTTCTTTGTAAATCGGGACTGTGTACTATTTACTTTACAATCTGACCCGCTACAATAAAAACATCCTATTTTCATCCAGGAACCCACTGCTGCCTGAAGGCTTCCCGTCTATGCGTCCATGGGCTCGCTATTATGTGAAAGTGTACCGAGCAGAAGGCCTTCCCAGAATAAACTCTAGCATCATGGCTAATGTGACCAGGGCTTTTGTTAGTGACAACACAGCTCTTATAGATCCATATGTTGTAGTGTCATTCTTTGGACAGGTGGTAAGTTTGTTTGACAAGCATTAATAAACTAAAGCATTAAACTTAAAAAGAAAAAAATGTAAGTGTACCATTATATTAGTAACAGTATCATTTATAGAGCACAGAATATTGTCTTCACAGAACTATTCACTTTGTTTCTGGGGAAAATGCTGACTTTTGCTCAAAAACAGGGCCGGACCTCCACGCAGAAGAGCACAGCAGACCCTGTATGGAACGAGCAGGTGGTATTTAAAGAGATGTTTCCTCCTTTGTGTCAGAGACTAAAGATCCAGGTGCTGGATGAGGGTAGCATGAATGATGTAGCCATCGGAACTCACTACATCGATCTGCGCCGAATCTCCAATGACCAGGATGGAGATAATGGTACCGTACTGTATATCTTAGATTTAAGAGGAAGTGTGTGTGTGTCGTGCTTTGCAAAGGTTGTTTGGCATTGTTGTTTCATTCCTCTATTTAGGTTTCCTCCCCACATTTGGTCCAGCTTGGGTCAACATCTACGGATCAGCCCGTAACTCCACGATGGTGGATGATAGTCAAGACATGAATGAGGGAATAGGGGAAGGGGTGTCATTTCGAGGAAGGATTTACCTCCAGCTAACTGTGGAGATCCTGTCTGGAGGGGCTGAATCAAAATCTCTGCTCTCTATCAAGAAAGATAAAGGTGGGAAAGCAGGAACTAAAGACCCCAAGGCTGCAGCAGGAGGGGCAGGTGGAGGAGAAGAGGAAAAAACCAAGACTACAGGAGCCATGGTGCTGCCTGTGGATCCACCTGAAATGGTGAAGAACTTACCATACCTATCTGTCAATTATTCTGCTCCACTTTAGTCTATGGTTGAAGCAATCATTTGTGTTGATCTGTTTGTTTCATTTTGTAGATCAGTGATGAGGACAAGGAGAAGTTCCTGCTCTTTGGTGTTGTGTTTGAGGCAGCTATGATTGACAGGAGGATTGGTGACAAACCTATAAGTTTTGAATTCACTGTTGGTAATAACATTAACAATAATAATAATAATAATAATAATAATAATAATAATAATAATAATAATAAGCTTGACTTAACACTTTATTTATTCAACTTTGGTTATTTAGGAAACTTTGGTAACTTTATTGACGGTGCTGCTCTACCAGCTGCCAAGAAAAAAGTAGAGCGAGTTCCTGATCCTACAAGCCAAGAAGCTGTCATGACTACTACCCCTCTTCTAGAAACTCAACCATCAAAACCTTGCAAATCCACCACACCTTTAGAGAAGCCTGTTATTGGAGAGGGAATCAGGTACAGTGCCTTGCAAAAGTATTCATCGCGTTAGTATTGTCACGTTACAGCCACAAATATGCATTCATTTTATTGGCCAATATGGAATGTGGTCTGTGTATATAGAATCATTAATTCAAGTGTGTATTTATCTCCCCTGTGTCAATACTTTGTGGAACTCCCTTTCACTGCAATTACAGGCTTTTGGGGGTATGTCTCTACAGTACCAGCTTTGCACATCTAGAGAGATTTTTGCCCATTCTTCTTCGCAAAATGGCTCAAGCTCAGTCAGATTGGACGGAGAGCATCAATTGGATTTAGGTTTGGACTTTGACTGGCTCATTCTAACACATGAGTATGCTTTGATCTGAGCCATTCTGTTGTCGCTGACTGTATGTTTAGGGTCGTTGTTCTGAACCTCCGCCCCCGTCTCAAATCTTTTGCAGACTCTAACAAGTTTTCTTTCTAACATTGCCCTGTATTTGGCTCCTTCCATCTTCCCATCAACTCTGACCAGCTTCCCTGTTCCTGCTGAAGAAAAGCATCTCCACAATGTGATGTTGCCACCACCATGCACAGTGTTCTGAATTTTGAATTTAGGCCAAAAAGTTACATTTTGGTTTCATTTGACCAGAGCATCTTCGTCCACATATTTGCTGTGTCCAACACGTGGCTTGTCGCTAACTGCAAACGTGACTTCTTATGGCTTTCTTTCAATAATGCCTTTCTTCTTGCCACTCCTCCATAAAAGCATGACTAATAGTTATCCTGTGGACATACAACTCCCACCTGAGCTGTGGATCTCTGCAACTCCTCCACAGTTACCATGGGCCTCTTGGCTGCTTCTCTGATTAATGCTCTTCTGGCCCAGCCTGGCAGTTTAGGTGGACGGCCTTGTCTGGATAGCTTGGGTTTGCAGTTGTGCCATACTGATGGATTGTCAAAGCTTGGGATATTTTTTTTTTTTTAGTTTTTAACTACTCCAACTTCTCTACTTCTTTAAACTTTATCCCTGACCTGTCTGGTGAGTTTCTTGTACTTTATGATGCTGTTTGTTCAGGGCTTCACAGAACAGCTGTATTTATATTGAGATTAAATTACACGCACATGGACTCTATTTACTAATTAGGAGACTTCTTAGGGCAATCGGTTAGGGATAAAGAGTTAAGGGCGCTGAATACAAATGCATGCTACACTTTTCAGATTTTTATTAAAATATATATTTTTTCAACTATTCATTTTCCTTCCACTTCACAATTGTGTTGGTCTATCACATAAAATCCCAATAAAATACATTTGGGTTTGTGGTTGTAACATGATCAAATGTGGAAAAGTTCAAGTGGTACGAATACTTTTGCAAGGCATTGTAGACTCTTCATTTTTGTGACAATGTTTAATGCATTTCAGTCCTCTGTTTTTTTTTTGTTTTTGTTTTTTTCTTGTCTGTTCAGGAACTACTTGTACATACCCATTTCAAACAAGAAACCATGTATCCATGTGTGGAACTCCTGGGAGGACTGGACATACCGCCTTTACTATTCTAACATGCTGGACAGGATCGCCATCATGTTTGTAAGTAAGCATACAGTTGTTAAGAATTACATAATGTGATTCGTTGATGGGATACCACTTATGATCATGTCATATCTGAATTAGGAAGAGGGAGTTGCCAAGGTGACAGAACTGGACAAGCTGGTGGATCCATGTGCGGAAGCTTTTATACGAGCGGTTTTAAAAGAATTTTGTAATGATGCAAGGTATAAAAAAATCAAAACATTTTTCACCATATATCATATGGCTATCATATTCTGCTATTACATGGCAATAACATATTTCACAGCGCTTCAAAGATAATATGACCCAGAAATTTATTTGCATCAGTCCACCATACACTTGCCATTGTGAATCAAACTGAAATATGTTTGGAAAATTAATTGTCTGCTATCTGGATTTTGAACCAAATGATTATGGTTAAATGCCACCTTTAACCTTTGATCATATGATTTTATCATTGATTGATTGATTGATTGATTGATTGATTTCCTAGGGAATTTATCAGTTTTGCTGAAAACAAAGCGAAAGGAAACAATTTGACGATGTTGGACAAAAAGAGGCTTATATTGTGCAAACAGGAACTGGTGAGGGGTAACAAGCAACACAGCACACAGCCTGAGATTCTGCACTTCTTTTTGTGAAATCAGTTTTTCGGTTGTCATGACTGTGATTTTCTCTCTCTCTCTCTCTCTCTCTCTCTCTCTCTCTCTCTCTCTCTCTCTCTCTCTCTCTCGTGTAGGAGAACATGATAGGAGTTGCTGGAAGCATCACAAAACCAAAGAGAAAGGCACTAACTGTCAAAGAGATGCTGAGAGAGGCGCAGAAACTCTCTCATAGAATCCGATTCCTGGTGGAAGAGGTCTTTGCACAGTCCTATCATTCTTTAACCTCTTGCGTTTCTGTATCTTTCTGTGTACATAGAATCATTGCTTCAAGTATTTTAATCATCCTTAACAACACCGTGCTCTGTTTCATGTCGGTCTCAGCCGCAGCACACATTGCCAGATGTATTTGTGTGGATGCTGAGCAACAATAAACGTATAGCATATGCCCGCATCCCTGCACGCCATCTGCTTTACTCTGATAAACTTGTGGAAAGAGGGAGAGACTGTGGCAAGATAAAAACCTTGTTCCTTAAGGTATTGTACTACTAAATACCGTGCATATACAGTATATTATGTTAGATATTGTTTTTTTTTTTGTTTGTTTGTTTGTTTGTTTTCAGCTTAACATATTATTCCCTGCCAGGATTTCTGATCCAGCTTTAATGTCTGATAATTCCTTTCTCAGCCCCCGTCCAAACGTGGAGCAGTTGGATGGATTGTGCAGGCTAAACTGGATGTGTACCTGTGGCTGGGCAGCAGCAGAGATTCGTCCCATATGATGGAGAATCTCCCTGCAGGCTTTGAGCCACTGGGGGGATCATCTATGGAGGATGGAGGCCCTCTTCCTGACAGTTTATTCTATAGAGGTCAGAGTCATCAGGAGATTTTAGAGCAGTCTTATTGCGCAATATGTTGTATCACGATGCCCTTCAGCTGTTGGATGATGAGCAAATAAAGCAAATATTTTTGTGTTTACAATGCATTTTCCCAAAGTTCCTTTCACTGAATTGTAAAATCAGAGACAAATGGCAATATTAATAAACATTCACAGAAATATGTAATCTACGTAAATGCTAATGTAAGGAACTATGTTGGCAAATTGAGTTACGAGGCATTGATGCATGTAATGAATTATACAATTCTATCCTTTTTTTTCAGACCATCATAGGTTTCAGCTGAGGGCTCATATGTACCAAGCTCGTGGGCTCATCGCAGCAGACAACACGGGTCTGTCAGACCCCTTCGCCAGAGTCTCCTTCCACTCGAACACCCAGTCCACAGCGGTAAGCACATACAGTAACAGTCTTTGTGATGCGCACACGTTTCAGGAATAACTGCACTGTCAGGAAGCTACGGTGCTAAGCTTCTAATATGCTTACAATGATTCTGTTAGACTTTTTTTATTTTTATTTTTTTAATTTATTTATAGTATGATATCTCACACTTTTAGTTACAAACTATAGAAAAAGCTGGCAAATGCATCATACAGAATGAGGACGCTGTGCATGATTAGTTCGGTACGGCATCTTTTCACTCTTATAACCTTTAACCACATTTAACCTCTTCTTTCCTTTAGGTCATTAATCAGACTCTTACCCCAACTTGGAACCAGATGTTGATGGCTAATAAGATATCTCTGTATGGCGAGCTCACTGAGCTTGTACAAGAGCCTCCTCTTGTTGTTGTTGAGGTCTACGATGAAGACGCATTGGTAAATCTCAAAAATGTTATTGTAGCTGAACATTACCATGTTTGGACATTTGAGTGGATTTTTTTAATCTCCTAAAATAAATAGGAAATCATTTTAAGGAGTTTTAAGGATTTAAATTTTCCCTTGTATTACTGCTGTGGATTACATTTATGTACTTATTTATATAAACTCTTGTAGGGGGAAACTCTAACCTCATACACATAAAACACGTTTACATAGAAATATTTTTTATATGCGTTGTGATTCTGACGTTAATTGGTGATGGTGTTACATTTATATTATTTATGTGAAAAAGGACAGGTTGTCTGCCTGTCTGATGTTACAGGGGGAATTAAAACATAAAAGTGAAAAACATTAATGGAAGAAGTTTAAACCGAAAAAAGGCAACTCAGGATTTTCGTTAACGAGATAATGTTTGATTATTTAAACAATCAAATAACATGCACATTTTTTAAGCATTTAAGGAGGATTTGTGCAACAAAATACGCTTTTTTTTTTCCTTCTTCTTCCCAGGGTAAACCAGAGTACCTGGGCTCCACTGTAGCCGTGCCAGTGGTCAGGCTCAACGATGAGGCATACACACCACCTCAGCTCCAGTACAGTCCTCTTTTTTACGGTAGCATGTCCGGTGGTGACATACTTGGAGCGTTTGAGCTTATCCAGGTACAAAAAAAAAAAAAAAAAAAAATCCTAAAAGTTATTAAATGTGTAATTTCCTTAGGGGTTACAGTATGTTAGGTTATATAATATTTTGGGACACTCTCCCCACAGTTATCTTGATATTTCATGATTTATATACATTATGTTGTATAACTTCATATTACTGATTACTCTGCAAAATATTGTATTTGTATTAAATAAATGAAATAATGCTGAAGCTATATCTCAAACATAAATGTAAAGACAGGAAAGCATCCACTACCTGAGATAGACCAGCCAGAGGGCCAGATCTACCCCGTGCCTTCGTACATCCGCCCTGTGCTCTGCAAGTATAGAATTGAAGTGAGTTTAATGTTATTGTCCAGATTTAAAAAATGTTTTTTTTACAGTGTATAAAAGTTGCTGTGTGATTTAAGGTCCTGTTCTGGGGGTTGAGAGAACTGAAGAAGGTGCAGCTCCTTCCTGTGGATCGGCCCCAGGTTTTCATTGAGTGTGCAGGGAAAGGCGTTAACTCCTCTGTGATCCAAAGCTACAAGAGCAACCCAAACTTCTCTGTGCTTGTGGACGCCTTTGATGTGGTAACTTCAATATTGTCTTAATGCCCTAGTTGTTTTCAATTTCTCAAAAAGTATTATACTGTTTTGTGTGATGTTGAGTTGCTTAGTGGTTAGAACCGTAGCTTTGCACCTACATGCATGGAGGCTTGGTGGGTCCAAAGTCTCAAAACATAATGACATGCATTTCCAATTTAATTGTATTGTATGACTGGGTGTGTTGGTGTGTGTTTGTGCCCTGTAAATGGCATAGATAACAGATGGATGGATGGATGATTGTTACTAAGGCATTCAGATATTACTCCTTGTTTCTATTTAACTTGTTAATGATCTTAGTGTCTATCCACCCTGTATTGGAAGTAGCTAACGTGAATCAGTCATAAAATAAGTATATAATTAGTTTAGTATCAGTATGGAGAAAAATACAAATGTTTTGGGCCTCATTCATAAGTTGTGTATAAATTGCATCAACAAACCAAATTTAAAATGTCTAATGTCTCAAAAATGTAAAAACAAGTTTTACAAATGTTTTAGGAATGCTGGTTTTCTTAGCGCTTGTGAATGTAAGTTATTGTTGACAGCTGATTTGCATTTAGTGACGCCCATTAAACTCCATAAACTCATACATCTGAAATTATTAACAAAAGAACAAAAATATGCCTTCATAAAGTTGGGTGTAAAACATATTTTTGACGCTTGTCTATGCTAATAAAAATCTATTACTTAAAAGCGAAATAGTTTAAACTGTCATCTTGCACCTCCAGGGTCCGGGTTCGATTCCCAGCCAGGCTCGATTCCTGTCTCTGTGTGCATGGAGTTTGCATGTAATCCCAGTGCTTGGTGGGTTTCCTCCGGGTGCTCCGGTTTCCTCCCACAGTCCAAAGACCTGCGGATTAGGATTATTGGCGTTCCCAGATTGACCCTAGTGTCCGAATGAGTGTGCGTATGTGTGTGTGTCCTGAAATGGATTGGCACCCTGTCCAAGGTGTACCCCGCCTTGTGCCCCAAGTCTTCTGGACTATCCAAACTGATAAATGAGGCCCAATGTTATGTCACAGTTTGAATGAATTTGGAGCGGAGACGGGTACCCATTTGCTGTGTTGGTTGTCATTTGGTCCATAAGTTTATGGTGTAAAGAGGCGCTGATGTTGAAAAAACACCACATGAAAAATAAAATTTGAGTTGCATTTTTGGAACAATCCAGAAATTAACTGTTTGTCTGCACATAATTCCCTGTTTATTTATGCAGGAGCTGCCTGAGAATGAGTACCTCCACCCTCCTCTCACGATCACTGTGGTGGACTGGAGAGCCTTTGGCAGGAGCACTTTGGTGGGCAGCCATGTCATAAACAACCTAACCCTGTTCAAATACACGCCTCCATCTTTACCACCTTCCAGACCGCTGCCACCCGAGCCAGCCAGTATAGAGCGTAATAGGCGATCTTTTTTTTTTTATTACATTTTCATATCATAGCCAAAGCAGCTACAATAATCTGTTATATCTGTTTATTCCTAGCTGCACCACTTCCTGGACCAGTGGGCACTGAAGCACAATCCGGTGAGGATATATACATAAACATAGAGCAGGCGGACATCAGCAAACCTTCTCCAACACCTGAGCCAGTGCCTCAGGACAAGAAGGTGGGTTAAAGACTTACTGTAGCTATACATACTCAACAAAATAACAGTGCTCCTGAATAGTCTCCTATTATTCCCACAGCACAGAGTCTCTACAAAGAGCAAGCGAAGATCTACAAAAAGAAAGAAGCGCACCGCTGCCGATGAGTCCGCTGACAACGTCATTGACTGGTGGTCTAAGTACTACGCTTCGGTGGAGAAAATCCAAATGGTCAGATTAAACTCTCATCACTAGTGCATTCCTAATTTAAATCTAATTTGTATTATTTTGCTGCATTAATAATCATATAATCTTTTTTTTATCCATAGTTAAAACAAAGAGAAGTCAACCCATTTCCAAACATCTATGAAGCTGGTAAGAAACAGAGATTGTTTTTTTTTTTTTAGCGCATTAATCTAATCAATAGTTATTTAGTAGAACTGACGCACATCCTGCAAGCTTTAGCTCCGTTCAGACACACACGTGTTGTGATGTATTGCAGTACCTCCTCTTCACAACTTGATCTCAGATGGAATATCCACTATGGGTAAGACTAGCTGGAGAACACCCAGTCCATTACATGCATCTGTTTTGTTAATGGACAAACTAACTTAAAAGTGGTCCACTGCCCATACTGTAGCTGTACCAAGTGGGGCTTATAAAACAACAAGGAACATTGTGCATTATACATCCACAGTGCATGAATGAACACCATTGTTTCTTTCCTTCTTTCTTTCTTTGTTTCTTTTTTGGCTCTCATGCTCCAATTCCCTAATTGAAACCCCAAAACCACATAATAAATATCGCATCATTTTATCTTGAAGCTAAGGGAATGAAAGACAGGAAAAAGGATTTCAACCTCAAGGGTGTATTGGAGCAGAACAAGGTTGCAACGTTAAAGGTCTGATTTGGTTGCCACTTTATTGTTGGAATTGATCTCAACTGTGCGTGCTATTGCATAGTCTTTTAGATGGCCTGATGTAAAGAGTCCCACTCCTTATGTTCCCTGTAGATTTATGACAAAGAGCTGGAGGCAGAGTTTGGCCCTTTTGACGATTGGGTCAAAACATTCGAACTATTTCGTGGTAAGGCAAATGAAGAAGAGAGCTCTGGAGTTGAGAGGTTTGTTGGAAAGTTTAAGGTGAGTTACTATTGTGTAAGAATTTCTGTGTATATAATTGTTTTATTTATAAATACTGATATAATACAAGGTCTGTTTAATGTCAATCCCCAGGCTGGGTTTTGTCTATACAAGCTGCCTGATGGTGATCAAGAAGGTGGTTTGGACTCTGCAGAGTATAAAATAAGCCACGGTATTCCACCCAACAACTCTGTAAACGTTCTGATCCGAGTGTACATTGTCGCAGTAAGTTTTTATCTAATTCTTTCTGGAACACAAGTCTATTCTAAAGTCTAATTTTCATTTATAATGCAAGCTTATACGGTATATTTCAATATAACCACTTTTCTGTATAAGATTCCATACAGGGTTTTTCAGTTACACTGCTCAGTCTGCATTAAATAATGTATTATAATAAATGCATGTAATGTATAAGCACTGCTCTTGCTAGCTGTCAGTATGACTGCAAATCAATCCCTGCTATCTGATGTCACGCAAATAAGGATGGGTTCCCTGTTAAGTCTGGTTAATCTCTGGTTCCTTTTTTCGTATTTACTTTTGCACTTAGCATGCTCATTAGGGACAATCTGAGCATTTTCTTTTATAGATATTTTCTTACACAAATTCTTAAAAAAAAAAATCACTAATTATATTTTTATATTGTAAAGCTGCTTTATGATAATGACCATTGTCAAGTTCTAGTTCAATAAAATTTAATTTAATTGAACTAAGGCTTGTAGATGAATTTGTTCTATAGAGATTCATTCAGCTCTGATGTTCTCTTCAAATGCCTAAAACAGAACATACACTATATGGACAAAAGTATTTGGCCTGCAATGGCATTATAGTCAAACACGTACAGTATGCAGTGGAACCTCAGATTGCGAGTAAATCTGTTTACGAGTGTTCCGCAAGAGAAGCAAATATTTGAAATAAATTTTAACTTGAAAAATGAACAAGTCTTGGTTTACGAGTGCCGAGTATCATGTATCACGCATGTGCTCTTGTTGTTATTTTTATTTATTTATTTTTTGGAGCTGTGGAACAAATAATTTGTTTTCATTATTTCTTATGGGAAATTTCGATTTGGTTTATGAGTGTTTTGGAAAACAAGTCAGCTTCTGGGACAATTTATACTCGTAATCCAAGATTCCACTGTACTTCAAAATGGCGTTGGTCCCCCTATTGCAGCTATAACTGTTTCCACTCCTCTTGGAAGGCTGTCCAAAAGATTTTGGAGGGTTTCTGTTCATATTTGTAATTTTGTAAAAGTCAAAAAGACTCGCAATCTCCATTCCAGTTCATCCCAAAGGTGCTCGATGGTGTTGGGTTCAGGGTTCTGTACGGGCCAGTCAAGTTCATCCAAACTCATCCAAATTCATCAAACCATTTCTTTATGCACTTCCTTGCTTTGTATTCTGGGGCACAGTCATTTTAGAATAGAAAAGACTCTTCCCCGAACTGTTGCCACAAAGTTGAAAGCATAGCATTGTCCAAGATGTCTTGAAGCATTACATCTCTCACTGGGGATAAAGGGCCTGATTGAAACACCTGAATTCAGTCCATATATTATACATTATATAATCACAATTTAGATGACAGGATTTGGTTCAAAATGCTGCTTTAAATCCCTTATTAGGCCACCAACCTCCATCCAGCCGACCCTGATGGAAAGGCAGATCCTTATATTGTGCTGAAACTTGGAAAAACTGAAATCAAGGACAGGGACAATTACATCCCAAAACAACTCAACCCTGTGTTTGGCAGGTAATCATTTTAAGAAATTAATTTTTTAAAAAAGTGAGCATATTATATATTTGATGGTAGTATATGGTTTAATTTTTTCAAAATTTGTAAATCAAATTTCTCCCTCAGATCTTTTGAAATACAAGCCTCTTTCCCTAAGGAATCCTTACTGAGAATTCTCATCTATGATTATGATGTCATTGGCGGAGATGATTTGATGGGAGAGACATCGATAGATTTGGAGAACCGATTTTACAGCAGATACAGAGCAACCTGTGGCCTCCCAACTGAATATGCCATGTGAGCACAAGCATTAACCCTAAAAGATTCTTTGGTGGTTTAAGCTAATATGATAATAACATTTTGTCTTATATATTGTTACTGCTAGTGAGGGTTACAATGCCTGGAGAGATTCCATAAAACCAACTGATTTGCTGATTAAGCTGTGCAAAGAAAACAGACTTGACAGCCCTCGCTTCACTCCTGGTAGAATCACCATTGGAGAAAAGGTTTACACTGGAAAAACGGTCTTTGTTGATGAGGGTGATTATAATCACATAAACGTAATACATTTCTGAAGATAAATGTTCTCAGTGGTTGAGTGTCATGCTAATAGAGTGCTTTTACATTTCAGATCAGGTAGTTGAGTCTTATGAACATTTGGCACTAAAGGTACTCCACAGGTGGGAAGATATGCCAGGCGTGGGCTCCAAACTAGTGCCAGAGCACATAGAGACACGCACCCTCTACTTAAAGGACAAGCCAGGCATGGACCAGGTAATTCTTGATTGTATTAAACCTGTCACAGATTTGCTAGTTTTTTTGTTATTCAACTTTGAATAATAATCAATCAATCAATAAATACAGCCAAAGGGGAAAAAGCATGCAATAATGTAATCCCTGGTCCTGCTCTTACAGTATATGGGTTATAAACCAGACACAGAGAATGTACATAATTCAGAGTTAGCTTGCAAAGTGTTTACAAATTACACCGAGGATTCATCAAGACCTGTGCAAGACCTAGATTTTTATTTTAACTGAGCTTTATCTGGTGTTCAGTTTAAGGCTGTCTAAGAATGGTAAAGGGTTATTAGAATAGCATGCTGGAACACAGTAACACTGGTTTTCTGTTAGACTTCAGTTCTTAAACTGATGATAGCAGAATAGTGCTAGGAGGTTTACAGTATATACAGTAAGTCCCCGACTTATGAATATTTGAGTTACAACCACTCTGCGAACAAATGGCAGAAGCTTACATATTATTATTATTATTATTATTATTATTATTATTATTATTATTATATAATTAACTGAGGTACAAAACCGTATAATCCCTGAGCTGAATGGTGAAAAAGATTCAGGTTAGTATATTATTAGTATATTGTTGTCCATAACCTGGTGAAGAATTCAGAGATGAGAACTCAGACGGATTCTCCTAAACCCACATGTATTGTTTAGGGCCATCTGCAGATGTGGGTAGATATCTTTCCTATGGACATGCCTCATCCTGGACCTCCTGTAGACATTTCCCCCCGAAAACCCAAAGGGTAAGACTACATAGCTAATTAGACATACAGTAAACCCTCTTTGTGCCGTGTAGCTACTAATATACCGTATTTCTGCTTTACAAAGATATGAATTGAGAATCATAATCTGGAACACAGAAGATGTCATTTTGGAGGACACCAATTTCATAACAGGCCAACAGTCCAGTGATATCTATGTTAAAGGGTAAATATGTGCTGTGTGTTTAACCAAGTGAAAAGACTAGAAAAGGGGATACCTGTACCACAAACTTTACTGACACGCTTATGACAATAAACATCTGCATGAATACGTTCCCTTTCCACTTGTGAGATGTTTCACTTTTGCCTCTGTAAATGCTCAGATGGATGAAGGGCCTTGAAGATGATGGCCAGGAAACTGATGTGCATTATAACTCTCTCACTGGTGAGGGAAACTTCAACTGGCGCTTCGTATTCCCTTTCCACTACCTTCCAGCTGAGAAACTGGTAGTTGTAAGCAAACGTGATAACATCTTTTCTCTGGACAAGACGGAACAGAAGCTGCCTGCAGTCTTAGTGCTACAAGTGTGGGACTTTGAGAGATTGTCTTCTGATGATTTCCTCGGTAAGACAGTATAAGTACGACAACGGAATAGTAATGAAGAGGTCTGAATGTTAGGATTAGTTCCAGTGAAGTGCAAATGTAACTGTATACTGTACATATTTCTGTTTTTCTATAAATAATATAATACAATTTTTCTATGACGTGTCATTTGATTTACAGGCTCAGTGGAGTTGGACCTGCATGGGTTTCCTCGTGGTGCCAAAACAGCAAAAGAGTGTAAGATGGACATGCTAACTAACCCCGGGGAGAATATATCCATCTTCCAGCAGAAACGTGCCAAAGGCTGGTGGCCTTTTGTAAAGACTGAAGATCTTACGGTAATTCATTCAAAATGAATTGAGTAATTAAAAAACCGAATTAGTACTGTTACTGCAATTTATATTTAACATGCTTTAAAAAAAATTGCTGTAGGGAAAAGTGGAGGCTGAATTCCATTTGGTAACGGCTGAAGAAGCTGAGAAGAATCCTGTAGGTCGAGCGCGCAAGGAGCCAGAACCACTAGAAAAACCCAAGTAAAACTCCTGCACGTCCAGAATTTGTATATGGCTTTCAATTTTTTTTAGGCCATTATTATATTAATACTTTGTTCTCTCTTTCTAGTCGACCAGATACAACCTTCTCTTGGTTCGTAAACCCTTTTAAGTGTTTCTTCCATCTGATCTGGAAGAACTATAAGAAGTACATCATAGCTGCTCTGGTGCTGCTTATCCTGGCTCTGTTTCTTGCCTTGTTCTTCTACACTCTCCCGGGCGCCATCAGCAACAGGATTGTCAGTGGATGATGGATCACGCTTGGTAATGAGCCGTTGGCCAATTAAAAACACATTAATAATAGCACATTATTGCACTGTATGAGACTGGTGTTTATACTGGTTTAAACTCCCGATTTTACCAAACAAGGAAACAGTCGAAGGCGACCACAATGAGATGACGACAAATAAGTCAAAAAGTTAATATATAAGATTATATAAGATATAAGATTTCTATTACATTTATTCTCGTATTATTGTGCACTAGCCTAATGATAGTATGTCATACTTTTCTCCACTGTTGTTTTGTTTATATATATATATATATATATATATATATATATATATATATATATATATATGGCTCTGTAATTGTTTTCACTAGAAACATCAACTGGAAAATTGAGTGTTTTATTTGTCAATTATTCATATGTATCAACAAAGCATCTGACCTGTGTTAAATGATAATAGTACCAGTAGAAAGAGCTTTGTTGTTTGTTTATTTTTATTGTTTGTGTTGTGGTTGTCATTTCCAGAACACAGGTGTTATGCATGCACTCAGTAGATTTGTTAATCTCTAGCTCTTCCCTCCTAGAAATCCTGGAAAAGCTGTGGGTGACGGTATTTTACAGCATTTCCTATATTATTAAAAAAAAAAAAAAAACTAAGTCAACACACTCTGTTCATGCTCACCTGACCATCCACAACGAAAAATGTGATTGATCAGATCAGGCATGACCAGTGGACATTTACATATCCACAACTGAAGATGCTCTTTTCCAGAGCACTTCCATTAAAGTGCTTTGAAGTTTCCATAATTGAATAGATCCTTACACTGGTTGCTAACTAGAAGCACCATCCGTCAAAAACTATTGGGAAGGTTTTTAAAAATTTTTTTTTATACATGAGTCAACATAGGCAGTCTGACCAGTCTGCAGCTACGCAACATGCTGTAATGCACCACGTCTTATGAACCCTTTCTGTCACTAACTTTTCCAGCAATTTCTGCTATAGTACTTCTGTGGGATGACTCCCAACCGGCATCAGTGAGCCTTGGGCTTCCATTACCATGTTGCATGTTCACTGGTTGTCCTTTCTTTTTTCCTGCTTCCAAACACATCAACTACAAGAACTGACTGTTGACTTGCTGCATAATATATCTCAATCCTTGACAGGTGTCACTATAGCTACGTTATTTAGTTCACCTTTTAATTTTTCCAATTTTTGGATTTGTACATCACCACAATGGATTTAAAATTGAGTTACTGTGATGTGGTTGACATGGAGACTTTCAGCTTTAATTCAGTATGTCTAACAAGAATAATTAGGAAACTGACTGATGAACAATTTGTTGGCCACAGTTAAGGTGATAAATGATCCGGAGTCCATTTCAATTGTTGAATTTGCCTTCTGTAGCTGTACCTGTGTGGAAGAGAGAGAGGAAAAACTTTAGGACCGGCCAGATCAACTGTTACTAGACCAGAATGCCTTGAAGACCAGAAAAGACAACACAGATTTTTTTTTCCTTGACAGGAGGTAGGAAGCATCATTGTGAAAGTCACAAAGAGACGCCTTCATTAATGTAAATAAAGACACGTTAACTCAAGATGCAAACCAACGTAACACTAGATAAGACATAAAAACAAACAAAAAACCTCTAAAAAGCTTGCCCAGTTCTGGTACATTAATCTGGCAGCCAATGGAACTGGCTGACTGGTGTTTATTGGGGACGTGACTGCTGATAGAATTAGCTAAATGAGCTCAGATTCCTCCAATCCTACAAAGCTGATAAGAAGGCACTTCATAATACAGATGGATAAAGCCCCTTGAATTAAAACTGATTGATTGTTTATACTTCAATCACATATTAATTGCTTTATTTCAAATACATTGTGGTGGTGTATACAGAGGCAACAATACAAAAATCGCATCACTGTCCAAATACTTATGAACCCCAATACATTTATCATACTCATTTCATTGTCTTCTCTGTACAGAAATGACAAAAACATTTCCCCCATATTGGGGATTCATTCCCTAGTCCATATCCACTTGACTGGTACCCTTTTAAATTTTCCCATCTCTTCTTATAATCTGGAAAAATCTGAGACAGCCAGCTGTAAAAGCTTATGTTGACCTGTTGCAGGGTAGAGAAATGTTAATTTAGTCATTATTCATCACAGTGTATTATATGTCTTGGGAGAAGATCTGGTCAGCTATTCAGAAAAGTCATGATTTATAAATATTAAAGTTCAAGACACACTGACAAAAAAAAATTAATTAAAAGAAATTAGGGTGAAAATATTGAAATGGATTAAAAATATCCTGCTACATAAAACCACACAAATGGACTTAAGGGCAGAGTTAGCAGAAACAAGTCAATTGATGTATATATTTTTTAAAGCCACAACTTACTTTATACTTTTTTTAAAAGTACTTAGTACTTTATTTTTTTGTCCTTCCTGCCATACCTGACGTATCAGTTAGAATTGAGCAATTACCTCATGCAATACACATGTTTCATGTGACACATGATTTCATCATGTAGCATGTTCACTCACAGTAAACTCTGGATAAGATGGATAAGAAATCTTCCTTCCAGCTACACCAAATGACATAGCAGCACTCTGGGTTCCTTAGAATTTTTTTCCCCCCTATTTCCTATTTTTTTATGCAATAATATGTCCATCAGGCATCGAAAGCCAGCATTAGCTTCATGTTGTATATTTTACCTTGTTACACTTTTGTGGTGAAATCCTTACATGGTTTAAAATGACTCCTGTTTTTTAAAAAATGTGCGGGTCAGAAATGACTGTACTGTTTTGCCAAAGCAATGTTTCTTTTTTTTTTTTTACAATTTCACTGGAAGGTTTCAGATCCAGCTGTTGAAGTCCTCACAAACACCGAAGCTCCAGGCTGCATTTGACCTTCAGCCATGCCAAGTCTTTGTGCTGCCAGTAGTGGACTGGTGCCCATCTGCAGCGGCATGTTGTACATGCCAGTCTCAGACTGAGCTGTGCCCAGACCGATGCCCCCTTGCTGTGGGACAGCCCCTCCTCTCCTCCTGCCGTTGCGTTGAGCATAGAGAGCCTGCGTGTTGTTAAATTGTGCCGCCTGTGCCATTAGGCAGGCCTGCAGCTTGCGCTTGGCTCTCCAGCGGGCTACTCGGAGCCGGGTCTTTTCTCTGCGTTCCTTCACCAGGTCAGCCAGGAGAGCCTGAGGCAGCGTCCGCTCCAGCTCGCGCCGTCGGGTCTCACTTCGTTTACGCACTTCTATGCGTTTGCGTTTGTAATCCTCATACAGCATCAGGTCTTTACAGAATGGATGCATCTGCCTTTGCGTATCTGCCACAGTCAGCTGAGACTCAGCATCTGAAAGCAGATTAAGAAAAAAGCAGGAGGGTTTTGTAAAGAGCTACTCTCAGTTCATAATACTGTTTGCATGCTGTAAACCTGGAGTTAACATTTGTTATAATACTTTTACATATGTCTAATATGATGAGTCAAAAAAAGATAGATACACTAAATGTACATACTGGACATAATGGATTTATTTTGACGAAACCAAAGGGGATATTTATAAATGTCACATTCTCATAATACATTAGAGATTTTAAATGAGATACAGTTTAAGTTCAATAAACAGTTTGATATATATATATCATTTATATGATATAACAATGTAATTACTGACAAATAATGTGGTACATACATGATGCGCACATTGACAATATACATTTCGTTAACATAAAGCATTATTAAAGTAATGCTTAAAGAGCTAAACATTGATCAGTTTTGGATTTTCGCTTTTTTCTTTGTCGTTGCTTTGATTCTGCCCATTGCTGCTGCAGCTTTATTCTCTTTTCCATGGGGAGTAGTTTACTAGACTTGATCTCTCCTCTGGCTTTTCTTTCCTGGTACCTAAAGAAGAAGTTATAATTTTATATTTGTAAAATGCCAAAAATTTGTGAAAAGAGCAACCTGAAAAATATTAATCAAACACAAACGATGAACCTTCGCCGCCTCGCCTCCAGTAAGGCCTCTTTCTTAGCAGGATTGGCATTTATTTTTTCTCGGTATCTCCTGGACATCTCCTTTCTGCTTTGAATGTCTACAAGTAACCAGGTAAAGAAAGTGTTAATATTTGCAACTCCACGTATGTTGATAGATTTTTAAACGTTAACAATATTTTTTATGCTGTACAAATATTTCTTATTTTTACAGTAACTGTTTTAAATTTTTTGAGAGTGTAAAAGTAAAAACTGAATGCAAACATAGAAATACTCACCCCTTCTTCTGATCCTGAGTGCCATGGACGTCTTGTTTACATGGAGACCTCAAACCAGCAAGAGTCTTCACGTCAGTACCAATTTATGGATGAAGGATTTACAACACATTTATAGTTAATGAGAAAATAGACTCACAAGCCAAACTTTTAACTTTTGCCAGAGATTTCTTTTTTAAACATAAACACAGATAAAGGCCATTGTGACTTCAGATGGGCAACAGATTTCTCCTGTAGCCTGTCTGCAAACACCTTATAAGGAATGACTGTACATCTACGCATTCATACAATTATCTAATTAGGAAGTCGACATTTAACATCAGAATGGACAAAGAAATAGTCTCTGGACTTTTTTTTGTGCAAAAAAAAAAAAAAAAAAACATCCAATGATTGGTGATTTTGCAGATATACGCTGGCAACTCAGAAAGCACAACACATCTTCAAGTTTTGCTTCTGTCAGACAAGAACAGAAGGCTTAGGCTAGATTGAACACAGGATCACTGGAACTGTATTGAAAAGCATTTGAACACACTAGCCTAGTCTGATGAATCTTGATGTCCGCTTAAAAGCACAGATGGCAGGGTCAGAATTAGAGTCAAAACAATGCCTACATGGACCCAACCTGCCTTGTGTCAACAGTTCAGGCTGGTGGAGGTGGTGTAATTCTGTGGGGAATGTTTTCTTGGCACACTCTGGGCACAATCATTCCAGTCAATCCTGTTTAAGTATAATGCTGACCATGTGCATCCTTTCATCACCACAATTTACCCAACTTTTAATTTTATAATGTTATAATCATGCCAGTATAATGTTCCTAATAAAGTGCTCACTGAATGCATTTTATTTACAGTACTTTTTACAACATTTTGTCTAAATAAACAGTTAACTGTTAAAATTATGAAAAAACAAAAAAAAAACAAAACCAGGATGTTGTCATTTTCAGTCCAGTGAGTACATCATGCTCTAAAGTCTAGAGCACTGGTGCTTAATAAGAAGTGACCTGATTGAATTTTTACCTTTCAGAGTAATTATATTCTCTGTTCTGTCATGTAATTGATTGAAATGTAAATGATTCTGATTTAATCCCACATTAAACCAGAAATCTATTACAATGGGCAATCTTATCTTAGTGTGCTTTTTTCAGTTGTCCAATGAAAGAGAGAAAATGATAAGAGATGTGAAAAGCTTGTAATTTGTCTGTCTAAATGGGAGATATCAAAGAAAAACAGCACACTCATGTTCAGGAATATATCCTTTCCCTTGGATTCATATGAGCAGCTGACACACTATAAAATAAAAACCATAACTGTGGTAAATCTCAGAGGTCAAAAACATTATTTTGGTTAGCAAAAAATCAACAAAACGGACATTTTTTGTTTAGTCACACAGTACAGTCGTGGCCAAAAGTTTTGAGAATGACACACACATTAGTTTTCACAAAGTTTGCTGCTAAACTGCTTTTAGATCTTTGTTTCAGTTGTTTCTATGATGTACTGAAATATAATTACAATCACTTCATACGTTTCAAAGGCTTTTATCGACAATTACATGACATTTATGCAAAGAGTCAGTATTTGCAGTGTTGGTGCTTCTTTTTTAGGACCTGCAATTCGACTGGGCTGCTCTCAATCAACTTCTGGGCCAAATCCTGACTGATGATAACCGATTCTTTCATAATCATTCTTGGAGTTTGTCAGAATTAGTGGGTTTTTGTTTGTCCACCCGCCTCTTGAGCATTGACCACAAGTTCTCAATGTGATTAAGATCTGGGGAGTTTCCAGGCCATGGACCCAAAATTTCAATGTTTTGGTCCCCGAGCCACTTAGTTATCACTTTTGCCTTATGGCAAGGTGCTCCATCGTGCTGGAAAATTCATTGTTCTTCACCAAACTGTTGTTGGAAGAAGTTGCTGTTGGAGGGTGTTTTGGTACCAAACCAAATTTTTGGGCAAAATTGTGAGTGAGCCCACTCCCTTGAATGAGAAGCAACCCCACACATGAATGGTCTCAGGATGCTTTACTGTTGGCATGACACAGGACTGATGGTAGCGCTCACCTTTTCTTCTCTGGACAAGCCTTTTTCCAGATGCCCCAAACAATCGTAAAGAGTCTTCATCCGAGAATATGACTTTGCCTCAGTCCTCAGCAGTCCATTCGCCATACTTTTTGCAGAAGATCAAACTGTCCCTGATGTTTTTTTTTGGAGAGAAGTGGCTTCTTCGCTGCCCTTCCTGACACCAGGCCATCTTCCAAAAGTCTTCGCCTCACTGTGCGTGCAGATGCGCTCACACCTGCCTGCCGCCATTCCTGAGCAGCTCTGCACTGGTGGCACTCCGATCCCGCAGCTGAATCCTCTTTAGGAGACAATCCTGGCGCTTGCTGGACTTTCTTGGACGACCTGAAGCCTTCTTAACAAGAATTGAACCTCTTTCCTTTAAGTTCTTGATGATCCTATAAATTGTTGATTTAGGTGCAATCTTAGTAGCCACAATATC